>VYXH01004092.1:0-40363 GCA_013397275.1 Burhinus bistriatus
CCGCCGGGGAGCCGCGCTCAGGTGAGGGGGGTGTCCGGCGGGCGGCAGGACTGAGGAACGGCCTCCCGGTCCCCGGGCCAGGCTCCAGGACGGCGGGGTTGGGAAGGGGGTCGGCCCCGTCGTGACGGGGACTGAGGTGATGGGTCGGGAAACGGGGGCCGGGGTGGACACGGGTTAGTGGAGGAGGCAGGCGGAGGTCAGTGAGGCCTGCGACATGGCGGCCGAGTGGAGGAAGCGAGCTGGGGTGCTTCCAGTTTGGGTGGGAAGGGACGAGGCCCTGCGCGGAGAGGAGCCAAGGAGGGAGCCGGGAAGCATCAAAACCCTGTCAGAAATCCAGCGTGGCTCGGTGGCCGGGGAAGGCAGAAGACCATCTCCACCACCCTGTGACAGGCAGCGCTGCGGTGCGGGCCAGTCAGGCCTACGGGCAGAGTTTAAAGTTGGAGGAGTCACCCTATGTTTTGTTTTGGGTTTAGTTTGCAGTGGAGCTAGTCCAAGAGCAGTAAAGTAGAAGCTGAAGGGGCTTAGCATGCAAGGATGATGCTGGAGACGGACTAGAGCGTGAACTTGTGTCGGAGATTAAATTGAACAGGGCTCAAGGCAAGGCAGGTAGCGAGGGGATCTGAGTGGGTTGGAGGGGATGGAAACGGAAGGATCTGGAACATTTGAAGCTGTAAATGGAGCCCGAGTCTGTGTGGGGGAGGAGCGGGTTTGGGTTCTTAGTGTGTGTAAAGATGAAGGTTAAGCTTAGCGGGAGCATGGGAAGGAGACTAGAAATATAGCAGGGTGCTCTGAGGGTAAATATCCATTGAACTGGGGAAAAATGATTTTGCATTTTCTTCCTTTTACCTTTGATTGATTAAGCTACCATATGAACCATCTCTCTTTTTCACTTTCCACTTTTCAAAGGGCTTATTTCTTGAGAGCCTTTCAGAAAGCCTATTTCTTCTCCCGGGACCATAGGGCTCAGTTTTATGCAGTGTCCTATGTTTCTGCCTTAACAGCTGAGAAAAAAGTGATAGTGACGAAAAAAGTTATAGTGACAAAAAAAGTGGTCGTGTTTGTTTTCTTTGACAGGAACCTGCTGCTGTGTGACATTTAGAAAAAGAAGATGTAGTTTAGAAAAAGATATCCAATAATTTTCTCACATCCTTTTCTGGTTAAAATACTAAGTTCCAGCATCCTAGTGAGTGTTTTTACTGCCAGAGATAATGAGACTTTCTATCAAAAAGTGGGAGGGAAAGAACTGTCCCTACCTCTTGGAGAAAGTAGAGATGGCACAGCAGTAGTGTGGCACTGCACACTGCTGCTCGGTCCAGAAAGGAGAAACGGAGGGCTCTCTAGTGGATAATGTAGATGGTTTTGAACATTCAACGAAGTTAGCCTTTTTCTGCATTAATCACACTCTTTCTGATAGCCACTAAGGAGGTTTTCACTATGGGTTCTGTTTTGGTTTACTTTAATTTGAGCAATGCTTTTTTATGACATGCTGATTTGCACTTCATTTCATTGAATGGGATGTGAAAGTGTAGTAATGGGTCTAATGACTGTAGATAAGTTAGAGACCAAAGGTTGGGGCATATTGTTATGCAGTCTTCATAGCAAACTTCCCAAGAAAGACTTCAAGCCATCTCAGATTATGCAACACATATATACAAAATATATACATTGCTGCCTTTTATGCATCCATATGAATTTATATTTCTGGATACATGCTTTTTTCCTACCAACTTCTTTGGCACTTCTTTGTAGTATTTTGGTAATTCTTAGCTTGTGGCTACAGCCATGAGTTCCAGAACTTTCTTACATGCATTCTTTTGTTACAGTTGTTCTCAAAAACAAGGTACCTCCCAAATAAAGCTTTGCAACTAGTTAGTTCATTCATTACTTCGATTCTGAGATTATGCGATTTTTATGTGAATAGCTAAATCAGTTGGCTTTGACAGGACTATTCGCATACTTGAAATTGCTTAGACCTGGGCTTCAGCTGTGGATTATCCAAAGACATGCTGCCTCCATTAGCCTAACTATCTTGATATCTGTGTATTTATGAAGTTGCGACCCTTAACAATAAGTAGCTAAAAATTTAGCTGAAGCAGAATTTAAGAGACTTTGCCAAGTCAGATGAGGCTTTAGGATCAAGTCCTAAAGCTTTGCCACTTTGCCTGTTCTAAGTTGTACACTTAATTTTTCTGTAAACTTGGAAGTCGATAGCTGCAAAAGAGTTTAGGCTGCCATTCTAGTATGTTCGCTTGTATGCTGCATATGTCAACTATGCTGTTGATACTCTGCAAAATATAATGGAATTAAGCAATATCAGTGTTAGTCCCTTGAGATAATGTTGCGGTATGACCCTGGGCAGATATAGACAGTGACTTTATTATTACTGTTAAAAGTTCATGAGAGATTTGAAAGCATATCAAGGCGCCTGTAGAATAGCTGCTGTAGCGTATGATTACTTAATTATATCTAAATTGATCCCAGTAATTGCAGTCTAGATTTCCCTCAACATTTTAAACTGTTTAATTTTACTTAGAGATATCTACTGAATGAGTGAGACTTATTCGGGTAGCTTTAATGCAGTAACTCTTCTTATTTGGACTTATTTTTATTTTGCTGTTTTTAAAAGGAAGAAACATTCATTATATGTTTTCTTCTAACTTTCTATTTTGACTATCAACATTTACAGCTTGTAGGGTGGTTTCATCTGTACCATCTGTGGGCCATATTGCACATCAGATGGCAGGATAAAATCTGTAACAAGAACGTTTGGGTACATAAAAGTCTTTCAGGGTTTGAAGCCATGATATTCACAACACAAATGTGCGGAGCCACTCACGTATCTGAAACAGAAGACGCAGAATGCTAAAGCAGCTGGTGGAGTGAAATAAAGGAGAGACCACACAGTTTGGGGAACATACAGGCATCGAGAACAAAAGAGCGTTTGAGGGAACAAGAAAGTGCAGCTTCAAGCAGTGAGAAATTGGAGTCAATCATTAGGAATTGTTGACAGCAGACATGCAGTCACACAGCAATTAGAGGCTTACTTTGGGAAGCAAGGTCAATTAATACTGAGGTAAAGAGGCAGCATCCAAAAAGCACCTGGTTTAGCAAGCAGCATTTCCTGGTCCCTGACTAGGCAACATAGAAGAAAATTGTCATTTTCATATTTACAAGGCAAGATACCATCACCTGTATTGTCTTCTGTTATAAAGGACTATGTAAGAACATAACGTGACACTACAGTTTGCGCAAAGATTAATGGGCTCTCAGTGGAACTACAGATGTTGATAGGTATCCTTCAGTCTTCAGCCTTTATAATTGATGGCATTTCCCCCTGCCTTTAGGTATCTCTTAACTTTCTCCATATTTTCTGGTTTTGAGAGCAATAGGAACAAGATCCTTTTGGATATAGTGTTCTAAATACTGTGGGTAGTAGGAATTGACAGTTCCCCCCTTCCTAGCCATGATGACAAACTTCCCAACAGATTTTCACCTTTTTTTTTTCCTGAAAATGAAGGTCACCAGTTTGTCATTCTCTGAACAAGAGGTTGTATTTGTATTTGTCATGCCTGTTATATTTAAATATTCATGGATAACTTGATGTATCCAACCTCAGAAATTAGAGTTGAAAAGACATAAACAAACAAATAAATAACCACACAAGGGGACTCTTTGCTTTAATTTCTTGTTATTTGTGAACACTCGATTTCATACATACTAAAACCAGTAATTTCTATCCTAGAAACATTAGTATGAAAGTTTTATTTGATCCAGCCTACCAATCCTTTGGCATTAAACTTTGTCTGAATGAAGTGTCTGAATTCCACAGACCTGGTCTTGCCGTTGTTAAAAGCTGATTCCAAACTTAGCTTTGACTTCCTTTGTTGGGGCTAAAGTGAATCCCACCATCCTGATGGATAATTCTGGTATGAGCCTTCTAAGTAACTTTCATCTTTCTGCATGAATCACCAATGGTCTTTTATGATAATACTGTAAAGTTGTATTGGGACTATTTAACATCAAAGCATCTATGGAATGAGTACTATCCAAATACTTAAGAGTTATTCCCTAAAAAACATTTATTCTAAATGGATGAAACAGGTGGATAGGATGAAACAGGAAGCAGTGCTGGAGATGGGGACCTGAAGTATGTAAAATCAGATGTTTTTAATGCGTACACTCTGAGGGCAGAGCTGCGAAGTGAATTCAGATCTCCTGATGCTCAGACACTGCTGTAATTCCAATGTCATCCTATCTAAGCTTCCTTATCTCTATTCTTTTACTGAAACGTTCTTAAAATACATATTTTGGCATCAGTGTTTTTAGCATTAATATTCAGCATACCTCCTACAAAAAAAATTGATAGTGCACAGTAAGATTAAAGAGACAGAGTGTTTCTAAGAGTCAGAACAAGATAAAAGAGAGTGTTTCTAATAAGAACATATTTGCTTTATCTTTCCATTACTCACTCCATAGAAATTGAGCAATTAATCAGCAGGCTTTCCAGGAAGTTCAAAGTAGCAAATAGTCAGTGGCACACATATACTTTCTATTCCTTCTTGATTTTGATTGGATTTTTCAGAATGACCACTGCTATGAGATAATCAGTTCACAAAAAGAAACAGATGGTTGTATAAAAGTCCTGGAGCTAATCGCTAGAATCTCAGTCACCCGGACTGTAGAAACTATAGCCAGATTCTCAAGGTTTTTAGAACTTTCTGTAAAATAGTTGGTATTGCAATGGCAACTCTTGTTACAGGTTGGCAACTGTAGCCCATCTATCATGCAAGACCCAGTAGGATGCCATTTCCTTTCCTAAGGAGCATGCCCTTAACAGCAGACTCCATGCCAGCAAAAGGAAAAATGCATTACCCTGCCTAAATCAAAGGTATTCTTTGAACAGGAAGAACTTTGGCACCTGTATAACTGTGCTGCACGAGAAAGTCTGTAACAGTGTTTCTCTTTATAATTTTCTAAATAATTTGTGAAATTCAATTTTGTTTCAGATAATGCAGTGCAAAAGGACTACCCCTTTTGAGTATTACCAGAGCTACCATGAAAAAATAAGTTCTGTGTTAAGGAAAACTCTGTAAGCTAGCACTTTTCAAAGCTGAGCTTCTACATAGTTTTTATGGGTTTTTTTCCTTGTATAAATTTTGATTTCATAATTCTTTTTCTAAATTCACTAATCTTTCAGTGGAATAATTTTTAATAACTAATCTGTGTATTACTTTAGACTGTGGCTGATTGAAATGAATCATACAGCGTGAATTTGGGTTTTACAATTGAGCCTGTTTTTTATACACCGTGGAATTAGCACAATGCATTTTGACCTCTTGCAATGGGAAGACACGTTCTGATTTTTGACTATACAACAAAATGTTATCAATACTCCATAATTTTTAAAAGGAAAATTAAAAGCATGGTAACTGGTTGCTTTAAATGATTCAAGAAGAGTTTTCTGGTTGTAGTTGGATTTGTTCACTTTAACTAGATTATAAAGAATTTGCATGTGTCTTTAAAAGCATGGGTAGGACACTTATGATGTCCATAGATCTGAGGGCTTTTTTTTCCCCTCAGGGACATCTAGATGTAGGATAGTCTTTTGTTCATCGAGGGATATTATAAAAAAAAAAAAAAATTGCCATGGCTGCTTAGATAATTGTATGTAATAAAAAGGAATACTACCTTCTGTTTAAATGTTTTTAAAGCACAAGACCATATGAAATACAACCTCAACAAAATGGAAAAGTATGCATGGTACTGGCTATTCTATAAAATACTCAGCTGTACTCTGGCTCTTTCACCATCCCCTGGGTTGCCTCTGCAGAGACATCACTGAAACTCAGATCCATTACCCCTAAGTGACATGTCTCCATTGCCAAACACATAATCTAATCAAACTATTTTATAGCCTAGAGTGAAATAATCCTTTTAAATAGGGCTTACTTATAGAGGAAGTAGTCTTGCCTAACTTTAAGCTGTCTAAAATTTGAGCTCTAATCTATCTTTATTTATAGGCAGTGAAAATAACTTGGCAGCTCCAGCAGGCAGTTTCATCCCATTCTTAAATGAACACCTTCAAAAGGCAACCCCTCTCCCCTCATTCTCCTCTTTGACTTTTGAAGGAGTTTAGAGACCTAGATTAGACTGCAGACCTATACACCACCAGTTCTGGGTGAATGCAGTCCCTCTTCTTGTGATCACCCAATCACTTACCACAGGGATGTAAAAAAATTCCCCCTGCTGTTCCGCATTTGGCATGCACAACAGAACCACTCGCAGGCATTGTAAGTCCCCTGGCTTGTTAGTCATACACAGGAAAAGGACAAGGGGCAGTTTCATATAAGCAATTAAATTTAGAGCTTACAAAGGTGTGTTTTTTCATGGCACTGCCATAATGAGCGAAGCTCAATGGTAAAGATTTTTTAAATTCCAAATTTGCAATGTTTCCTGTAGCTGTTATCAGCAAGAGCAGTGAATCTCATTGAAGTCAGTATGTCAGTGCTGGCTGATATTGGGATATTTATTCTGAACCCAGCTGGGGAATGGCAGTGAGTTCAACTTGCTACATTATTTTTGCTGCCTTTTATTAAATAGTTATTTGCTGTTCATAAGAGGTGCTGCTCATGAATGAACAAGTATGTTAACAATAGCAGAGAAAATGGCCCTGAATCCATACTGGAGCCAAGCCATGGATAGTTGACATTTTAAAGGTGAAAAACGGAGATCTCACAATTACAGTACCCATGGCCTTAGTACAACGTTTGTAGTGGAAGGCATTTCTAGTGTTTTAAAAATTGCTTTGCATTTTTCACTACCTAGAATCTATGGAAGTTTATCTATATTGGATATCAAACTTTCATCTTGGTTTGTGACTTTGTTTTGGTTTTGCCAGAAAGTCATAGATGTGTTTGAGCTTTTGGGGTTTTTACAGATGGAAAATATTTTTGAGGTGAGGTGGATAAGACTGCACAAGCCCTAACCGTTCTTGGTTTTGTCACTGTTCCCTTTACACAGACAAAATTCCTACTTAAAGCAGCTTACGGTAAATTCCCCAGGCTTGTGTAGCTGCCAGGACTAACAGTCACTCCCCTCCTAGTTTTCCTACCAGGTCCACACACCTCACAGTAGACCAGACTTTATCCTAATGAAAAGCTTAGCTGCTAAGTGAAGTTAGTCCAGCATTCACTATATCTCAATGGGCTCAAGTGCTGTCAACAGCAGGTCTCTCAGTCTTGTGGAGGCAAATCTCTGAGCCTACAGAGCTATCTACTCCCATATTTATAAATTCCCCATCTTCTCTAAAAGAATTTACGGATGTATGTGAATGCAGAGACAACTTGGCTCAGCTCTCTCGAAGCACAGAAAGAAAGGTAGGTGTGTGCTGTGGGGTGTGACCTGCCAGTTGGCTTTTCCACAGCAAAGGTTTCCCACAGAGCTTCAGAAACATGTCTAAGAGCCACCACGCCTCTCTTGGGCAGCTTTTAGGGTCTTGGCATTGAGCTGTCATAACGTGCACTCTGCAGGTGTGCAGACACAGAATATTTTAGCTACTTGTCTCCCAGCCGTTTCTCTTGTTTCTCAAATAAAATAAATAAATAAAATAAGTTAAATGCTGCAGTATCCATATGCCTACAAACCTCCTTGCAAAAATAAATTTGTATGTGAGTTATAATGTATTAATTACAAATACTTTTGTGTAACTGCCCCTCTTCTTTTTCTTTCTCTGTGTGTACCTTTCCTGGGAGATTAATTTAGGTTAATGTCTTGTAAAGCCACTGGTTTTAATACTGAATTACATTCATCTAGGCGTGAGGGAAGTCAGTTGTTTTGTCACGGTTGTTATCATTTGCTGTCTTTCACTATATTACCATCTCTCAAGCATATGGTGCTACCAAATGTGCAGTGAGTTATGTTTGCTGACAACTTGCTGTACAGCTTTTGCATTTCTGCAGGTCTCCTGGTGGCATCAATGAAAGGGAATCGGTGGAGGGTCCTTACCTGCATTTTGAAAGTAGTCGGGGTGGGATTTGGACTTGGGTTGGTCAGCAGAGAAGGCTCCTGCTGCACTAACCCCCTGCATCACTTTGCCTTGGAACCCGCAACAGCCAGTCCCAGCTCGGACAGGGTTGGATCCTCGTGACTGCAATGTGAGGTTTCAGGTCACGTTTTACTTACATACTGATTTTTTTGTACAGGTTTCTCGGTAAGTCCTACCAGTTAAACTGACAGGATTGCGATTGCTGTCAGGAGGGAAGGAAACCTGCCTGCTTGCACTGCTGGTTAGAAACAGTTCCAAAACCAGCTGCTGTCCACTCAGGCAAAAAGAGGAAGAAAATCCCAAGGGCTACAAAAACCGGACTCATTAATGCTGTTGGTTATTTTTAACATAAAAATAGTTAATCTCTATTAATTTCCATTATCATGTGTTTATTGTATAGAATCGTCCATGTCCCAGCAGCTCCAGAGAAAGGGTAGGTCCAGGTTATGCAAAAAAAATCCCTCTGGGATTTCTTGTTTGTTTACAGGAGTTTTTGTTCATCTGAAGTAATAAAAAGCCAGTAATAAGAAGCCATACTATGTTTGCTCATGACACTTAGCAGCCTATGAACTTGAAATAAAATATCAGACCACATAAACATGACTTCTGCTTCCAGAGCAGTAGTGTTTTCAGATCGGTAATCCTACATGTATGGTATCTCTGCCCTCCTTTGCTTGCTTTTTTTGTTGTTTTATTTTCCCTTAGCCCTTGAGGAAGGATTTTCCTCACAGGTAAATTCAGTTTTATGTAACATTTTGTAGTTGAAAATCAGAAGATTCCTCTTGGGTTTTGGCACCCCAAAATCAAAATAAGGCATACTGCTGCCTGGCTCAGCAGGAACCTCTTCAAGGGACCATGTGAGAGTGACACTTTTCCTAAGTACCAAATGTGCTGTGTGGTGTCTTACAGGTGGTGGCTGCAGCTGTGGTAGGAACTTTCAGTGTTGCAAGACATCTATATTCTTGGTGTTTGGGTCTTCTCTACATCTGCCATGATCATCAGCGTCAGGAACTTGAACATTATGCAAAAGAAAACTTGAAAATCACAAAACTGCGAGCTTTTCAATTCCAAATGCAGTTGTGGGTAGGAGGAAAAGCGTATCACTTCTGAGTGGGAGACTTGAGGAAGGAGTCCAGTGCTGTCAGCAAGTCGGAGTTGAAAGCAGACAGGTATTAGGAGTGGTTTATAAAATCCTTCAAGAGTTGCTACTAGAGAGGGAACCAGAAATTACTAAAATTGGCATGAGAGGAAGGACATAAAATGGAAATGGGTAAACACAAGGATCATTAAAGTACTGGTTAAAACAGAGCCTACTCTGACTTCATTAAACACTTTGGTCAACTACGTGGTCGTTTAACTGCCCGCTGACTGGAAGAACAACGTTGCTACTCAAATCTTATCTGGTTTCACTGGAGACGAGTTGCTGAGCAACCAGTTAGACCAAGAGCACAGTGAAGAATGTAAATGCCACCTCCTTGCAAAGAAGTTTGTCCTTCATCACATTGCCATCAAGCATACTGCCTTCTCCTGTAAACACCAGTTGACACTATCGAGGAACAAGAAGGAAATTCCACCATGATGTTACGAAAAAAAACCTTTCAAGCACTGGTTGCCCAGAGGGACTGAGGAATCTCCATCCTTGGGCATATTTACAACTTGACTGGAAAAAACCCTGAGCAGCATGTGCTAACTCGGCCCTGTTCTGAGCAGGGGGCTGGAGCAGGTGCTCCCCAGGGGTCCCTTTTTTCTGGTAACAGTAAGCAGCTTTGTACTGGCTCAGTAAAAAAGAATGGACATTTTTAGGTACTTTTAACTTCTCTGTAATGTAGGCTGTGCTGCTGTAGCTAACTGAAAAAAATAATACAGTGACAAGGTGTTAAGATGCAGGTAGCTTGTATACATATAAACCCGCATGCAGGGACACATGCAAACGTTGATGTTAGCTGCTCTGCAGGAAAGCAGTCCAACAGCAAAATACGAGGGTGGAGGGAGGGGTGCCTGAGGTTGAAGAAACCCTTGGAAAAAGCATGAATTCTTGTTCTTGCCAGATTTTGTTTCCAAGATGCTTGAATGGAGCCCCTGTAGCAAACTAAGCAAGAGCTCTGAATTAATGGAAGGTAATACAACCAGCATTGAGAGCTGGTTGCACAGCTTGTGTATATACTAAACCATTTCTTTCTGCACTTCCTTTCCCAGAAGTGCCAGAGGAATGAAATAAACTGTGTTTAAGATAACTATGCTAGGGGACATAATTTTGTCCCCTGTCACAGGGGAGAAACATGCAAACCTTGACCTAAAAGGTACTTAGTTCCATCTATGAGAAAAATTCAGTTATATTGAATGGTTTCAGTTCCAGGAAAGTAATTCCTGATAACTATCAGAAATCAGATATAAAAAGCTCTGCTTTCACAAATTTTATCATTTTGGTCACTATGTTATTACCTTTTTCTTGTCTTGTAGGTGAATTATGATGCGCTCGGGGTCTAACACAGCAAAATGACACTAACCTTTCCCCCCACTAATGTGGCAACATCCTCCCTGACCCAAGCCTAGGAGAACTAGACCCAGCATTTCAGCATAATGGTAAGATTAGTGCTAAATCCCAAAATACTGTAACTTCATTAGCCCAACTCACCTGCCTCTACATCTAAAGATTACATTACCCCTTTCTGTGCAGCTGCTGTGCCTCCCTTTTCTGAGTCTTTTCCAGAGCCATTGCTTCAAAGTATAGTTTCCCATCTTTCTACTGTGGCCGTCATTCTCTGTTCTTAGATATATAGCTTCATGTTTACCTGTGATAAAATAATATATGCTTGCTTTCCACTTACCATCTGATTACATCAGTGACCTATTTTAATTTCTGTTCCTCTGGTCTTTATGTCTGTTGCAATACGATGGCTTTATGTTTTCTTCTGTGTCACGGATCAAAATGGAAAATGGCCAGGAGACAATACAGGTGGAGCTCTGCTAGTGAACATCCATACTGAACAAGTGGTTCATTGTCTAGCACTGAGACTAAAAATTGTGTTAACCACTGGTTTTTGAACCATCTGATATATTAATTTGCAATAACTTCACGATCAAAGAACTGTGCAAAATTAAAGCCTCACGCTGTATAGCTGTCTTCATAAATGTCTTTATTTATTAAGCTCTTACTCTTCTGAAAAAGATACCAGATTTTCTCAGCAAAAATAACGTACTTCCTTTTATTTTGGTATTTATTAACACAGTCATTTTGGGCAGCACGCATTTCAGGCTATGGAGCTGAATCAGGCCCATAGCCAGAAGAATCCAGGTAATGTCAGGCTATAGGCCAGATGGACGTTCACAGCCTGAATTGCCCGGGTTGTTCTGTCTATCTTTCAAAATACTGTTCCAGCATGAACTTCTTTCCCACCCCTTGGGGATCCCCTGGACTTCCAGTTCTTCTGGAAGTGAGTTTTAGTGACTCAAAGCATTTGTCTGTCAGCCCTTTGAAAGTTCTGGGGTGCTAACGGTACACATTTTCTGATTTTAAGATGTCTGGTATCACAGCTGTTGTTTAGAGCCTTTTGAGGCACCTACTGTTTCCTCCGTAGCAGTGATACCACTTGCTTTTTTTCCCCAAATGCAAAACTGGGGTATTTATTGAAATTCCTAGAGTAATTCCACTGCCAACCTTTGTTCATCTTACGGTTTATACTGTGCATAGGCAAAAATCCCAGGGCAACCTTGAGTCAAAAATGAGAGAGTCTTAACAAATCCCCTTGAAGTGTTTCCTAACAAGAGCACAGTTGTGTTGGTTGAAGCTTCTCACCTGCCTACATCACTGATGGCATTTCTACAGTTCCTATATAGCAACTAATAGATTATTAAAATCGCTTTGTTCCTATAATTTTAGAGCTGTGTTCTTCTGAAACCATTATTATCCATATTTCTGCTGCTCTTCATCTCTGCAGCGTCCTTGTGCTTCTGTGGTTGTACATGACAGTGGCCTTCTCCTGGCTGCTCACAAGCCAGCCCTTCTCCTGTGTGCTACTTATCATTCTCTTCTTTCCGGAGATATCTTTATTTACCCTCCAGAGAGAGATTTCGTATCTGATCAGTGCAGTCTTAGTGCAGGAGACGTATTAAAACATGCCTACAATGCTCCAAGGGGAGGCCCTTGGGAGCCAGGGAGGGGTATCCCCTAGCAGTACCCCTGCTGCTTGGGGTCCTGGGGGAAAGGAACAGGGTCATTGGGGATTCTCAGCGCCAAGGACGTCATCCTCCCGCTAAACCTTTCCTCTGCGCAGAGGAAAGGTTTAGCGGGAGGATGACGTCCTTGGCGCTGCTTGCGTGTGGAAGTGAATGACGTGATTGTGGCAGTGAGACATGGTTGGTTTTATTTTTTGTAATATATAACGGGGTTTTTAATAGATTTTCACAGCTCCCCACAAGCGTCAATGCCTCATAAGGTAACAAAACAAAGACAAAACCCCAAAGGAGTAACAGCTCTGCTGGTAACACCGGCCTTGGGGAGCGCTGCCCGACGGAGGGACCCGCGCAGCTGCAGTGCCGCCTAGCGGCGCCTGTGCACCCGCCCACCTAAAGTTTAAGCAGTTATTTTCTCTACTACACAGCTAAGTAATCCTTTTCCTTTCTGTTTAGACCCTTGCATCGCTAGTTTTTTCTTTCCCTGTGCGGGCCAGCCCTGGTGATAGTAAATGTCTGTGGGCGATGGTCCACAGGTGAAATCTCTGCCCTGCTGGAGAATGTGACAGTGATCCACTTCATTTCTAATCGGTTGAGGTCCCTTGTCAGTCAAGTCAAAGTATGCCACGGTATAGCAACAGCACGTGCTGCCTGAGGACATATTGTGAACCTGACTGTGGAAAGAACCTGTGCATGTCTGGGGGAGCATCTCTTGTCCTGGGATCTCTCCAAAGGGTGCAACACTGCTATGTCAAGCTACAGCTTGTTTTTATAGCTGCCCATACGCCAAGGTCAGCTTACGGGAGAAATGCAGGTTTAGCCTAACTTCTCCTCACCAGACATCTGTCTGAAATAAAGCGTGCTTGATGGTACATGCGGGTGTGTGAGCACACCCCGTTCAGGATAGGGTGGAACCAGGATGTTGCCTGCCCAAGAATGCGAGGCTGCTGCTTGGCAAAGCACACAACCCCTGGCAACATGCCCAGAAAACTGGAGCACCCCACAAAAGAATTAAAACAAACAAACAAACAAATAAAAAAAGCAAGCAGAAAAGAGCTCTCAAACGGGCTTCCTTACTTGGGCCGGAGGCAGATTATTAATTTTTTTTTACCTTGAAGTCCTTCTGTAAACAACACCCAAGGACAGAGAAGGCACTGCCCACCTACCTTTCTCCCCTGTGGCTGCATCTCCTAGGACAGCTCACTCACCACCCCTGAATCCCCCTTTTTTTTTCTGATGAGAGATCATTTAGGCTCAAAAAAAGGAAAGTCTGCCCTCAAGTCGCCAATGTACCCACTTTGGATAAGCTGGTCTCCTCAGGAACCAGCAGAACACTACTGCATCAGGCCATCCGTTCCCGTCACTAGACTTCTCGTAGTCACACTTCAAAGCTTTGCCCCTGCACCGCTCCAGTCTCTTTGGTGTCCACCCTGTGATATCCGCATGGAAATGGCATTGTAAACTCCATCATGACGTACACTGCCAACATGTGTCCAGCTCCTCAGCTGGGTCCAGGCTGGATTTTGGCAGACAGGGATAGGGAAATACAAAGGGTGCACGTGACTCATAGTGCGTCTTTTTACTGATAGAAACCCAGCTCTGGCTGTGTGATCATCTCACATTGCTTCACTGTGTTCAGCATGTGAGGATGGAGGCAAAGGGTGGATGCAAAAGAAGAGGTTGAAAGCAGAGCATGCAAGTCATCTGAGGCAAAGTGAGGTAGGTAGCTGGGAATGGCTGCAATACAGATATTAAAGAGGCTCTGACTTGAATCTCCAGTTAAAGGGCACCAGTGACCGGCAACAATACCTGGAGATGAAAAAATTACAAGAAGTTAAGAACTGGCTAATGAAACTTGTTCTGACAGTATCAGAACAAGCCCAAGATCCACCAGCACAAAGTTAACATTGTTTCAAACAGAATTCATCTAAAATCATTGTTTTTACTAAAATGTTTTAGAGTATGTGACTGCAAACTTCTGATCTGATACTAGAAGTCCTAAAGCCAAATTTACCGTGTCCCCAAATTACAGCTCGTTAAAATATCTTCAGTTTTTTCGTTGCATATTTCTCATCTGACTGGTGGTCTGGCACTACTTAGCTTATACAACTGAAAATAGCCATTGCCTGAGGTGAACAGATTTTCAGGGAAGTGTTTTACGTAGGATCTAGCTGCAGCCTTTGAACATCACAAACAGCCTGCATTGAGCTACTTAATTGCACTAATTAGGGTCATTCACAAATGTAATTATGGTGCAATATTTAAGATGCTTTTTTAGAAACAAAATCCAAAAATGAAAATTTAGAAATACTTGAAAAGTTAAAGGAAGAAAAAAGAATGAAGGCACTACTTTTTTTTTTTTTTTCCTTTAGCAGGAGAGCTGTTCCAGTAACAAACACAAAACGGACAATTAACCTTTATATTGCACTTTTCAACCATAAATTTTACGGTATTTTACAAAAGTGCTCAAGTATCACTGGCAGAAAAAATTAATCAAACCCAGTGGAATTACTTGCTGCAGCTCTGCCAAAGATGCAAAGGCAGAATTAAATGCTTATCTCTTAATTCTCTGCACTGACTGTCACTGCTGTAAACTATATTATCTATACTGAGATGGAAAGGTGAAAAAATGCTCTTTATGTGCTCTAGACCCTAGTGAGGATTAAAACATATTACTGCATTAATCAAACAGCACTGCATAAATCAAATGCACCGTTCTTTTTTAGAAGTTATCTTTAGCATGTTTATACCATGTAATAAATTTATATTCGACTGAACCTTTACAAATTATTCTTTATAATAGTTTATATACTGCAGACATTTGTTTATAAGGTAAAAGAGATTTTTGCTCAAAGGGTTCCGCATGTTCTGATCAACTCATGGAAATCTCAGGAACACTGGCTAAGGCTCCCTTTGGTTTTGTCGACGCCAACATGAGGAGCTACTCTAAGTTGTAGCTACAGGGTCTTCCTTCCTGGTATACACTTCCAGACCACCAAGGTTTTTTAACTTCAAATCCTTACATCTGGGGTTTTTTTTCTTAGAAACAATGCATGCTCAGTCCTGTGTAAGTTAAAATATCACTAAACATTTATGTGATTTGGTAAGGCAACACATTTTCTGACAACTAAGGAACCATGGATGTTTCAGAGGGCACTGCTGAACTATTCGAATAGTCTGAGACTAAAGATTTATTGGTGTCCGGTCTGTCCGCTGATCGCACTCTGCAATTAGAGCATGAAGAAACTAATTTCTCAAGAAGGACTTCGTAACATCATTGCAGTGCACCGAAGTAACTTCTATTCTGTAATCAATGGGACAAAAATGCTCTAACTAGAAAATGTTTGTAACATTTCACAGTGTCTAATCCAAATGGCAGATCTCTGCAGTGTCAACTTGGCTTAGGGGGAAGACATTTAAGCCTCAGGACTTGGTCTCAGGTCCACTGTTGATTGTAGCAAATGCTTTGAAGGTAGGGAAGGGAGTGCCTTATTGTTATAATTGTTGTCCTTTGGCTGAAATACTTAAATGACTTGCATTTTCTTCTGCTGAGAGCTGTTTATCCCAACGTAAATGTAGATACAAACAAACAGAAGATAGCTGGTGTTTTCGAAGCCTGAATGTCTATGCCAGCTTCCCCAGTTTGGCTCTCAAACTACAGAGGGCAAGCCTTTCCAGTTCCAAACTATCATAACTTCACCCAGTTGGAAGCTACTTGGGATTTGTTTGGGGTTTTTTAATGCCATTCCTATAGTGGAAAAGTATTGAAAAAAATGAATCTACCCTTTGACTTGCCAGGAGGATGGCCAATAACTTTTAGATCAATGTGAATTGAGTCCCTGTTGAAATCAGCAGACCTGAGCTACAGCTGACAGGTCAAGCAAGGGTAGAGTTTTACTCCAAGGGACTTTATCTGTGGTATGGCCAATGCTCAAAGGTGTGAATTCAGGCTGGGAGTCCATCCTTCAGCTAAACACTTCCTAATGGCAAGAACAGCCTACCTACGCTTGGGTTTTTCAGTGTTTTGGGGTTATTTGGACATTGATATAAACTGTATGATCTAAAAATCACCTAACACACTAGCTCATAAAACATTTGTTATATGAAGCATGTTTAGCTGTCCGATACAAAACAATCATGAAACAAGGATCTGTTCTACTCATGTTAAGTATTCAAGGGGGTCATGTTGCTGGAATGAGGCTTTTTCCCCCCTAAAACTGAAGACTTTCAGCTGTATGTTATGAAGGAAAGGCTTTAGAGTTCTCAGCACCGATGGTAATGCCAGGAAAAGCTTGTACACCGAGTGGCTCGTAGCCTCCTGCTGCCAAAAGGCATTCATAGTTCCTGGCAGTCTCCTGTCAACACCAGCTATCCAGTGACAGTCATCACATAGCAAAATCTAGTCCTGAACTAGTGATAGGTACTGAGCAAATGCATAGCTGAATTTCTGATGGTGTTTCTCTTCCCTCACTAATATTCTTGTACAACTCTGAAACCGCTACTGCTACATATTTTTTCATTTTGTTCTTTCTTGCAAAGAAAAGCTTACCTTTTCATTTACAAGCTAACTCTTTTCAACAACAATAACATGACAAAAGCTTTTACTGGAAAAGAACAAAGAGTTAATTTTTTTCTGGCTGGCCCCAAATGACCCCTTGTTCCCACTGCCTTTGAAATTACTGGAGTTTGCTTAGCCTGAAAAATTACAGCTATAGGAAAAGTTATGCTTCACTGATCTATTTTAAAAAGGAACAGCAGAATTTTAAAAATAGAATCCCCATTTTTTTTCTGACTGTGGCATCTCCAACCCAAGTATGTTGATGCAATTTCCAAAGCACTAAGAAATGTCTTAGGTCACATTTAAGTCAGGTCAGCCAAATTCAGGATCAGTGAAAAAATGAGTTGTTCATCTGGTCTGGAATGAGATCTTTCTTCCCATCATTCTTAGTTATAAAGATATCTTTTGTGTGGTTGAAGCTAAATTTAAGCCCAGGCAGAGTGTATTTGTGTACTATCTATGCGTGTTTTATGCATCAGCAGCACACTGCATTACTAGTAGGCTGCATACACAATTAGGGCTTTATGATCTTTGAAGTTGGTTAATACAAAGATTTATATATTTGCAGCAATAAAAGTCTGGGAAGTAATGGGAATAGACGTTTCTTAGAGCTACAGTCTGATTCTCCTTTGACTTGTGTTGGTTTAGCTCCATTGTCTTCAGTGGAGTTAATCCTCACCCTGATTTGAGCACCAGAAGAAGAGAAGAAGAAAATCCATCCCTGAATGTATGCCTAGGGAGGTGTGCTTTTATAGAACTTGCTTTTCTTTCAGACTGTAGCCCTGCGCAGGAGAAAGCACCGAAAAAGAGAACAGACTCTGCCATGGAAATTGAACCATGCAGCATGTTTCTTCCACTGAACAACTTACAGCAGCATCTTCAAGACCGGGACTGAGCCTGGCTCTGGCGACCGATGCCCAAAGGGGCGAGCCTGGCCCTGGCGTCCAGCTCCCAAAGGGGCTGGTTTGCCCCGGGGGAGGCTCCTGCCTGCTTGCTGATGAAGCTCCACGGGGCAGGCAGGAGGGAGGTCATGCCTGGGCGCAGGAGTGAAAGTCACATTCAGAGAACTGTGGACTGAATGAAGGCAACGGTAAGGTGAAAACATGCTCATTTAATATGTGCATTACTCTTTTGTAAAGAACTGTCTTACAGGCTGTCTCGTTCTTTGCCAAAGCATTCAGCTATGGCAATAGGATTTAAAAGTAAAATGAGTTGAACTTTAACAGATCTATAGTAGCAGTTAACTAGCAAAGGAAAGTCCGAGTCTAGCTATTTCCTGGTGCTATAATGTTTTGATAACAATAGTACACAAAGACTTGTTTTGTTTAGCATGCGCCATATTATTGCATTTCAGACAAAGTCTTGATTCTTTAAGTCCAAGACAAAGTCTCAATTCTCTCTGTTTGAGACAAAACCCCAGAATGAAAAATACGGATTTGAAATGTCCCAAACTACAGAGGAGTAAGGAATCAGATTAGCATCAATTTCTGCTTCTAGCTACAATGAAAACAAAGATAAGGCAACTATGTATTTTCTAATTGGAGGGACAAATTTAGGAAAGATTTTGTTCCTCGTCATCCCCTGTCTAATTATGAAATCAGAGAAATGAAAATATTCTTCCCATTATCTGTACACACACCTTACCCCAGGCAGACCTGTCCTTTCTGTGCTGAGATTTGCTTTCCTACAGCAGTGAGTTTCCCTTCAAGAGCTCATAGGCATGGAGAGCAGCTTTGTTTACCACCCCCAGGTGCAAACCTCATTAACTAATGTTTACTTCTTTTGTGTTTTCAGCTTTCAGTAATGAGCTGGGTTAATGGATAGTGAAGATGGTGGTGGTGAGAATGGTAAGGAAAATTCAGGAGCTGGTTTTACATCTTGCAGTTTTACAGGCTCATAGGCAAATGGCTGTCAGCCATTTAGCTATACCCCAAAAACCCCCGTAACCCTTGAAGATGACTAACCTTCTACATAGGTTTTGGGTTGTTTGTTTGTTTCAGGATGGTGGGAAAGAAAGCACAGCCAAACCCCTGACTTTTTGCAAGTTATAAATACTGTATGAAATTCTGCTTCTGACACCGGAAAATGCTTTCTCCTGTTGTTCAAAGTGACTCCAGATGCTGATGCACTTAGTACACAGCGCAAGTAACCCGACTGAAATGAAATAGCAAGGTAATTGAGTTTACATTCATCATCTGTCAATATTCCTAAGGGACAGACTGTTCAGCCTGCCAAGTTTGCTCTGCTTATGCACACGTAAGCAGAGCGTGAACTTAAACCGACTGGAGATTCCCACAGTAGATTCTCCCTGGTGAATAGGGGATCTCTGCTGCTGTAATTGGGTGGAGTGATGCAATTGCTCCTACCCTAGTTGTTCCCCTGTGTCCCACAATATTGGGAGGTGGGCTGAACGTTTGGCAGGAAAAGAAAGAAAAGGTTGTGGTAGGACTGAGTTTTTCTGCATCAGATTTTCCCCTAATCCAAGCCCCATTTTCAAAGGACAAAATATTAGCTTCTTCCTAGGCTTTTCCATGCTTCTATCATAATATCTGAGAGTTTCACATACACTTATGTTTCTTTATCTCTCTATTATACGAGTGTAGTGAAGAATTGTCATCTCTATACGTGAAATGAACAGGGTGATCACAGTAAAAAGTTTCTTTTAACTTTGGGTGAGCAGTCTGGGACAGTTAGGAGCAGACTTCTTCAAAGAACTTGGGTATTTTGTACTTTAAACAGTTATATATTTGACTAACCGCTGTTCCTCATTTAAGATAATTCCATGAAAAGGGATCTCCATGTAGCTAGACACACAAACAGTAGCAATCTCCATCCCAAACACAGAGCAAGTCAATGCCCATAGAAGAGCAATAGCAGAGCAGATATAGAAGACGTGTGAGGGAAGAAGCTACTATGGCCAGTGTTCAGTGCATGTTGAAAATATATGAAGGAAAAGCAGGAAAGGTGGGAGAATCTGAGAGAAGAAGCAACAAGGGAACATTTGAGCGTGTGGTCTGGGAGGAAACCAGGGAATGTGGCTCTGAGGAAAACTGAAACGAAGAGCCTCTTCAGATGCGCTCCAGGTGGCAGGAGCTGCTGGGACAAGGAAAAGAATTGCCTCTTGCTGTTTGGCTTCTGCTGCATCCAAGGAAACAGAGTTGTAACTAACTCAGGGAGAAAGTGGATCCACCACAAATTTCTTCTTGCAGTAGAAACAACCCTCAGCACATCGGCTCCAATGCCATGTTAAGGCACAAGTTCATGGACAAAAGCATTTGGCTCCCAATTGGAAAGGCAGGCCCCAATGGCAGCTGCCAGTGCACAACAGCTCTGATGCTAGGTGGGTTGGTTCCACCAGGTATGCGCTATGAAGCTGGCACAGTCAGGTCCAGGAAATCTTTTATATCAGATTTAAAACTGGGAGGACTCAAAAACACAAGCATTGGGAGTTGATCCTTTGTGCACGCAGGTGAGAGTTACCTTCACACTTGTGTGATGTGCCCAGGGCTTCCTGAGCTCTCCTGCTCTTGCTGGCATCAGGTGTCTCACTGAGGAATCTGGACTGGCCACTGTGAGGACCTGGGGTTTCAGCATGGGTGGTGGTGTCTGTGATGAGTAAGGAACCTTGCAGATATGCAGAAACCAGTCCTGATGAACCAGAGCCCAAGCCACTTCACCCAGTGTAACCAGGACTAGCTGACCCAAGCCTCCGTGTCTCCTCTGCAAAGAAGACAGGCAATACTGAAGAAGAGCTGTGAGTGAGCAGGAGAGGGGCAGACACCCAGAGAAAGGCAAGTCCAAGTGCCAACAGTTGAGCCCCTGAAACTTTCTGAGCACAGGCAGCTACAGTTCTAGTTGCTGAGCCTCTTCCTTTGCTGTTTTCCCGTGAATGAGGGAAACTTGTGCTGGCACCAGCATAGCTAGGACCAGAAATGACAATTAGAGACCTTCTTCTGCAGGTATCCATAAGGCTCCTCTGCTCATGAAATGGCGGTAGTAAGAAGGGGATCAGCTCTGGCTATGCATAAGCATGCTGTGCAGCGGCAACTGGAAGCAAATGACAGAGTGCCCTAGTCAGGGCAGGCTATTTGTATGAAGAAGGTCAGACCTGCAGTGGCATCTCCCTGTGTGTAAGGGGCTTTGGGTAGGGGTACTTTGGACATGGTAACAGGGCCATGTAGCAAAGACAGCAGATTTCCAAGGGTCCTGGATGTGCATCGGCCTCTCTGTGGGGCTCAGCATGCCCTTCCCGGTCCGACAGCCATAGCAGCTGCAGGATCTGCTGGTACTCCCATGCCTCAGGCATCCATTGCCTCCAGTGAGAAACAGGGAAATGGGAGAGGCAAATGAGTGAGAAAGGGGTAAACAGTATTTTGGTGAAACTAAAGTGGTGAATGTTCTTGCTCAGCAGTTGCTCTCAGCTACCCCAGTGTCCCAGGCTAAGCTCCCTTCAGAAAAAGCTTGTCTACATAGAAACTGACCCAAGCCAACATCTTCTGTAAGAGAGAGCAAAGAGGAGACCAGGATGGGAAAGCAGACAAATTCACCCCTTTTCAGGCCATGTTCCTCAGATTTTGTTGCTCATCCTCCGTTCAGCCTGAGGGAATAATCACCAATGGCCTTTTCCCCACTTTGTACAGTGCAGGCAGACAGCATTTAGGTCTCAAGCCTTTGGTGATTCCTCTGAGGGTGGATATATACTTTCCCAAACCAAGGATTCTTCCTCCCTAGGAAAGCAAAGCCAACAGTCCAAATTGGACTTTGGGAATCAAATATGTTTACATAACACCTTATAATAAAAAAAAATAATGAATACAATTTATGATTGGGTAATTTATAATAATAAAATATGAACTATTTATGCAAACCAAAATTCTTCACCTCCCAGAGGTAAGTATTTAGCGCACAGAGAAACTCTTTTGAGGTGCATGGCGGGGCTGACAGCAAGCAGCAGCTCCACACCTTTCCCCAGGAAGGTGTAAGAGGAGGACAGGCCAGCAAACCTGGAAGCACATCAAATAGTTTTCCCAGCTGTTAGTGTGGGTTACCGTGCCCTGGCTATTATCCCTGGCTCCCGGCAGAGTTGCTGGTCACCATGCCCCAATATGCAGGTTATTGTTTTCAGTTTCTGTTGTATGTTGCCATGCTTTGCTGCTGCAGTCGCTTCTTCCCCCTCCCATATGAATGGCTGTGGAATCAGGAGAAAGGTAGCAGCCCAGAGGTGGGCAAAATAAAAGGCAGCAAGGAGCCTTGTGGCCTACCTGCTTTCTTTTTCTTCTCTCTCCAAGCCAGAAAGTTCCTCAGCAGGAGCAAGCCAAAATGTCACTTGGCACCAGTACCAAAGATAAATGGCAGTATTTCCCTGGCAGTTAGAAACAAAATGTTTCCAAGTGTCCAAGGAGATTTTTTTTCTCTTAGAGGATGGCCTCCCCGCTGTGTAGCTTCCTCACCAGTCACCCTTTCTGCTGGCTGTGCATCCCCCAGAGGGCAGGTAAGCGGGGTTTTCCTCCCCTGCTCTTGCTGCAGGGCAGCCCCGAAAGCTGCCCTGATGCTGGAGGTAAAGCTGCTCGCTGGTATGTGCTCCCCAAGGGGTGCTGCATGCAGGAGCGTGCATGCACACGGGGAATAGCAGGCACAGCAACGTTGCCTACCTGATAAAGCCACCCCAAGCTCCTTGGTCACTATGGAGTACGCTTACACAATACAGCAGGCTAATGTGATTCAGAGAAGACAATTTACAGTCCTGCCTCTTTTGAAAGCTGCAGAAAGAAAGAAAAGCCTTATGGCAAGTTGGAGCAGCCTGTGAAGTGTAGCAGGATAAATACCTCCTTGCAAGCAGCAGTCGAAACAAAAACAGGATCAGCAGCTGCTCTCCCCACCTCACAACTCATCCAGCCTACTCCAGGTTGAGCTCCAGACTGCTGCCAGGTCCTCCTGCTTTGAAGCAAAATGTTTAACAGTTTGATTAACCAAAATCGCTGGACAGCATCCTTTGGAGAGACACAAGGATTTCAGGAACCAATAGCAATTACAGAATGGCCGTGACATGACTTTTACTTCTCATCATCAATACAGATGTACAGAGCTTATATGTGCACACTGTTTTTAGGCATCTGGATGTATTCCTGATGAAGATTCAGCTTTTGACCACTGCAGTTCAGTAGTTCTTCTGTTTTGATATCTTTATTTTTTCTCAATGTTATTTATTGTTATTTGATCTTACATTTGTTTCCAAGAACTCCATCTAGGAATATAATTGCAAAGATAGTAGTATCTTCAGTGAAGAAAGTAATTCATGTGTCTCATCCTGGATCATTTTTTTGTGTAGTTTTATAGAGAGAGGAAACTGAAATGATCGTGGATACAGGCTGTGGATGAACATTAGCTACTAAATTTTATTTCAGAAAAATATTGGTAGGAAATTAAGATTATCACAGGAGAAGGACTTGGCTTTTTACTGGTGCCCATGGGAAATGCTGATCACCTACATGCTTCAGTAATCCACCGTATGTGTGATAGCTGTTGGGTAATTCTGAGTATTCCCTCTGCAATCTAACCTTCTTCAGCCAAAAGCACAACCCAAGCCCCTGTGTACAATTTTCACAGTAATAACTACAACAAATCAGATGTTTTAACATATGTTTAGAAGGATTCTTCTCAGTCTGGTGGAAAGGAGAAATAGCAGAGAGAAAGGCCATATCGTTCACCAATTGGACAACAATTACTTGGCTGGTATGAGGCTACTGCTCCCTCCACAAGCAGCAGATCTATGCAGATAGCAATTAGTGTGGTCAGACTTTTCTTAATATCTGGGATAAAATCCTAGCTATCAAAGTGAGAAAATTTTCTGTCCTATATCGAGAAATATTTCTTCTCATTATGTATGCTGGTCAGCACTGGGGTGATGAATAGCAGTCTTGCTTAGCAGAAGCTGGATTAGAAGAGTCTTCTGTGCTTAGGAATATTTTATTCACCGTAAGTCTTTTTAATGGACTGTTGACTGACCTCTTTGCTTCAGAAAACAGTAAACAAAGTAGCCTCTCGGTTTGTTGGCTCTTACTTTTAGAGATGAGAGGTGACAAACGACATCTTGCAACTTGCAAGATGCAAGGTTTGCAACTTGCAGACTTCCATGCAAAGATCATTTGTTAGGGTTTGAGAAACCCGCAACAATTTATTGTTGTTTAGACAATTATTCTATCACCCGATGACCCCTCCCCACCCAGGAAGGAGGAATCGGGAAGAAAACCAGGAAACCCAAGAGTTGAAATATAAACAGATTTAATAGAATAAGACTAAATAATTAACAGTAGTAACACTAAAGAACCAATAGTGATCCGGATACCAGTCTGAAAATATGTAAGGATTATACTCAGCCAACTATATCAGTCAGAAGCTGTGCACTCCCAGCAGTGGACAGTAAATGTTGGACACTGCAAGTGCTACAGCTTCGGGAGGGAAGGAAGGCCTCAGGGGTCCCGCACCAGGGCAAGGAGTTCTCTGGATCGCTGCCATCAAGTGATAGCCCCCCCTCCTCAGCAAACTTTCTAATTTATATTGAATGTGACGTTCATGGTATGAAATAATCCTGTTGGCCAGGTTGGGTCAAGTGACTGGCTCTCACTCCGCCTCATCCCTGCACCTGGCTAGCCTGAAAACACTGAGACCTTTAAACCCACTCACCATAGCTGGCTATAAAGTAAATATTTTCACAAATTCAGACACCAGAGTCTTCTAAAAGTACAGTTTTCCCAAGCATTAGAAAAGAATTAGTCCTGTGTCGCTCACACCAAGACACCATGAAATACAGCTTTGAGTTGTTTTACGCAAGGAGGACTTCGCTGTCCTACGTCTCTGATATAAGCTGACATTTTTCAAAAGTGGAAAGAGCTGTACAAAATTACATGCTCCTCTAGAGTCTTAGTTAATTTCTAGCCGCAAAGTTAACCATGGAGCCTTGTACTGACTCCGCATACTGAAGCTATGGAGTTACACGTCCTATCTCTGCAGCAACCCTACCAATAGCTACTGTTTGCAAGCAGAGATTTTCATTTAAGATCAGGTTTTCTCTCAACGCCACTCACTATTGCACATTCAACTAAGACAAGCAGTCTTTGCAGCTGTCATAACTTTCATTCCACAACGAAACTGAGGAGATGTTTGCTAAGCCTCACACTCCAGTCCTCAGGACAACTAACATCTGGACAAGTCTCCTGCAGCAATATCTGGTGGACAGTCATTAGCACATCAAATTATGCATGCTAGCAATTTGATCTCGACCAACGCAATTTCCTTCCCTCTTCAGGAATTCTTTCACCGCCTTTATGCCCAAGGGATAGATGGTGAAGATAACTGTACACAAACTGCTTCAGCTGTGAAGCTAATACTGAAAAGATATTCTACTTCTGTTTATAGTGATACTCTGCTCTACAAAGCCTATCTTAACAATCTGTGAAATTCAGCATTAAAAAAACCCACAGGAAAATATAGTTCCATTTATCCAAACTGGCCCTTTTTATAGTTTGTTATGTCCTATATGAGAGACAATGGCTTATCTATGGCAGAGAGGCAAAATGACATGCAGAGTTGTCACTTGGTAGGATTTGCGTCCTATAATTTAGCACTATTTAAGCATTTAAGAAAGCAGATTTGAATTAGCTGACTGTGGAAATTATCTTAACTGTATAAGCAATATCAAGAGGCAGGAGAGCAAACGGACAGGTTTCCCTCTGTCCCAAGTTACAGAGCACTTTAGAGTTTAGATTATACAGGCTAGGGTAATCTTATTAAATGAAAAAAAAAATCAAAAAAGAAGGAAACTTCTAAGGAAGCAAGTAGAGCTTTATTTTCAATAAAAACATTCTGGTTTAGATTATTATTCATACTTGTATGATATCTGTAGAAATATTTTTTTAGGTATTTGGGAAATTTAATGTCTTTTGGGAAGTTTAACATCTTTCTTGTTTTCAGCAGGCCGGAAGTCAGTGTCATTCGTCTCAGAAACAAAATTTTTCCTGTGTTCTGTGAATTTCTGTGTGAGATTCATTGAAATGGCAATTGTTGGAAACGACCACTGTTCTTCTCTCCTTGGTTTCTCCAGCAAAGGTCAAGGCAGTCCGCCAATATAGTAATTGGACAACATCACCGTTTTAAAGACCCAAGTTCTTACTGACACTAAAATAGTAATAAGCGATGAAGCATTAGGAGAAACTGTTCTCCTAAGCAAAAGCAGGATGAAATTTCTAGACTAGACTTAATGGAGAAGAAGGTTAGGAAGGTTTAGTAAGGTAGAGGAAACAAACCCTGATTTCTACTAATTGGTCTTCCAGCTCCAGGATCTGGACCAAATAACTCTTACTTATGCCTGACATTATACCTCCACTCTGATGAAATAAATGCCTGCAATGACAGCTTGTGTTACTGAATAAATGGCAAGAATCGGTGTTTCTCTATACATGTCACAGGGGGCTGCCCTCCTCTAGCTTTTTTCTCCCTAAAAAACAAGCCAGGACATCCGATTCCCTATGCCCCAGTCATTAAATAGTGTCATTTAAGCTACAGTGTCAGTTCCTGATACATTAGAAAACAGCAGATTTAAGACTCTCTGGGTAATCTTTTTTTGTCCCTCCCCATGCGCATATGTTTTCTTACAAACCCTTCCATGACACAGTCATATTTTAGACTTTCCCACAGGATGCATGCCTCATTCTGTACAACACAGGATAATCACACCCAGTGGCAGAAATAAATTAGCATAGCAATCTTAATCTGGTATTTCCTAATTTTCCTAATTTCCTTATCCTTCAATGTTCGGCTGTGCTAGTCTAAACAATATTCTTTTAATGTAATTTTTTTATGTTATCATTTAAATATATGTATGCGCATTTGTGTATCTCTCCATCTATCTGGATCTGTTAATGTATTGGTAAACACAAAAGAAAAAGATAAAAGTTGTTTGGTTTTAATTCTTTCGGAACCGTTTGATCTCTCCTTGCTTGTTTTAGCAGCTGCCTGACTGTTTTTCCTCGTATGTAAACTTCAAAGTCAATCAGAGGTCAAAACTCTGGACGAAGACAGAATAATGAAAACAAGGGTGACTGGTGTATGTGATGGGAAGAAGCAGAGGAGCTGGGTTGTAGAATATTGCCTGATTCTGAACACGGCAGGGGGGAAATTATCTACCTCTTGAGCAAAACATTTCTTGATCTGAACATTTGATGTAGTTGTTGAGGTCTGTATACTTGCCTGGAAACGTATCTCACTTAGAAATGAAGGGTACGGCCATGTACTGGAGGACTTGACATTCTCTGGTTATTCGAGCAATCTGAAAATAGCTTAATAGATTACTGTAAAAATGCTGGAGAAAAACAGCCTTTTACTGGTTTCTCTTCAATGCAGAGAGCTTCAGGGTGGGTACAGGTTTTGATTCCCAATTTGTTATTTGCTATTTCTGGTCATAGGAAAATCAAAGGAAAAGCAAGCCCTGGAGAGGCAGCTTCTGTAGCAGAGTGACGTGGAGCATTTCTGTAGGCATGTGCAGTCATGGTACAGGATGTGTCTTGAGTCCGCACTTTTTTTTTTTTCCTTCGGGAGAACATCTGCCTTTCCCTCCTTCATCCGTCTGTGGAATCAGGCCCCTGCTTGTGCAGAGCCCGGCAGAGGGCCACGAGCAAGAGAGAGTCCCCGAGGCAGGGGGTTGTAGCACTGCAACTCGCCTGGCAGCTGGTAAAACAGCCTGCAGAAATTTGGAACACCTTAGTGATTCACACATCCTTGCAGCAGCTCCTGCCAGCCAAGCTGCTGGAGAGGACCCAGCAGAGGCAGAAGTGGATTCCACCCTATATGTATACACATAAGGCCACAGCAAGTCCTTAAATTTAATGCAGAGATTATGGGAATTTGTGTAAATGACCTACAAGTGTAATCTGTTCTGGAAAAAAAAAATAGTCTTTCCCAGTTTAACCAACAAGGAGAATGCAAATGGGACCCGTGCCACCCTGTCCGTGCAGTACACCTCCCCCAGTCTTCCTCACTTTCATAAGTTGTGGACACCTGCTTTTCTTACAGAAGGCTTCAAAATACATGATTTGTACCATATAGGCCAGAACCAGGGATCCCAGAAGCCATAAATGTAGGAGGCCCCTCAGCAGTGTAAATCGTAAGTAATATCACAGGGGTGCTGAAAATGCCAAAGCAAACCTGACGATCCTTCTGCAGGATACTGGTGATGAAAACATCAGTTACAATATAATTTAAATTATTTCAAGTATTTCCCTCAACTATATTAGCTTGTATTTGTTGCTTCTTCCACTCCCACAGCAAACTAAAAAAGAAAAATTAATGCCCAGGTTCTAGTTAAGCTAAAAGCCAGGCTGTGAACCCTGGTGCTGCGAGCTGTGCTGAGCGACACTGCTCTAGAAGACACGAGAAAGACATGTTTTTGCCCAGGGAAGCAGACGAGCCTTCCCCAGCTGCATGAATAGCAGGGGGGAGGTGTAGCCCACCTCTGGGTGGGAAAGAAGCTGTGACTGGGCTTCCTTGTGGCTCGTGGGATGGTAAATGACTGAGGGAGTAACAGGAGGAAATGTTATGGGCCTGGCTCGCTGGCGTGATAGGAAGAGCACACCTTTTTTTCTACTATGGGCCTCCTTGCAAGGGCTAAGAAGAGTTTCAGACTTGAAACTGCTCCTAATTCAAGGAATAGAGTTAATGTGGGGCTCACTGTCCCTTGTTAACATGACCAGAAGCAAAATTATTCTCTGTAGCTTCTCATTCAGTGATCTTTCTCTACCTAGTTGAAGGCCTCCGAACATCATGCTTTCCCTTAATTAGCTTTCCACCAGTTTTCATTTTAGCTGAGTGTTAATTTTCAGATGTGTTTCAATGAGTTTTGCAAGAACTAAAATTTTACTCACTTTTTCTTTAGTGACTGTTCACTATCCACCTAATCTCTGTCATTAATGACAAAGTTAATAATAATAAAAAAAAAAAAAAACAGCAAGAAGTCGGTATGAGAAAAGAAAGAAAAAGTGTGAAGTATCTCTGCAAAAAGCCCTGTAGGAAAGGGATATAAGTGGTGTAAATAGAAGCTAAAAGGATGCAGGAGAGAGCAGCTGGGAAACAAAAGCAGAGAGGCTGCTGGAGCAAAGCAGGCTGTGGGCGGCTGTGCTGGGAGGAAGGGGAAGCGGGAGCAGAAATGGGAGCAGGGAGATTACGTTTGGTCTTTAAGCAGAGGATGAGGAGCTTGACGTTAGGAGTTAAGAGACAGGAAGGAAGCCAGTGAAGACAAATAAAGAGTGGAGGGTGGTAAAGTTTACGTAGTGAGAAAAAGAGATTACTTGAGCGGTAGCATTGGGCATCATGCACTGGTGGACTGCAGAATGTATAATCAGCTTGAAGCAGCGGTTGCGATTCTTCAGGAGACGACCTAGAAAAGAATACTGTGGCTTAATTTTAATCCTTTTTAACCCAGGGTCTCTCCATATAAAGGATGAGCATTGTGTTGCCCTGAGCGCTAAGTGGAGTGCGCTGTGTTTTGTGCATTGTCATTGATTCTAAATGCCTTTTGTGATTCGGGGCTCTGAAAACAAAGGTCAAGTACTAGCAAATTCTGTTTTCTGTGAGAGATTTAATTAAATCCTAAGGACAAAGGCAGAGTACTAGAAACAGCTATTGAGTGTGAAAGATGTGTAAATTTGCATTACCATTTCTCAATATCAGTTTGTACATAGCTTTGTAATTTGGTTTTTTGAGCAATGACAGGAGAATAAGCATTTAAAAAATCAAGATAAGTCTTAACAGGTGTTATTTTCTGCATGTATGGTAATTGTGCAATACAGGCTTGGAAAGAGATGCTAGGAAATAGAGTGAGGAAGCACACGGAGTAGGATGGAACAATTTCTGAATATAGATTTGGTCCTAGTAATTTAGTGAGTGTAAATTGTAGGGCTTGAAATGGACTGGGCTGCCTAAGATTTTTTTATCCTTTATGGACAATAGCAGCAAACCAGAGGGTTTGAGCAATTAATAGCACACTGCTAATCACAACTTCCTTATTAATCACCTGAGTAAATTGCCCAGTTACCTGTGCTGTGGAAGGCTCAGGATTCATTGAGTGGGAAATATTTTTCACCTGTTCAATATTGAGGCATTATTGTATTAGCCTACTATGCTTTAGAGGGTTTGAATTTTGCCATACCAACCGATTTTGTTCTTGTTTAAATAACAAGAAATGAAATAACATATTAAAAAAAGGCAAGTTATTAAAACTGAATGCAGTTAATTTACTGACGGGTAGAAACCAAGAGATACCATGTAGCTGCTCCACTTCAGCACACACTGATCTTTCCACTTAATAGGTGATAAGGAAGGAATTCTTGTTCAGCTGATGATAAGGCAGAGTGGATCTGCCTCTGAAGCAAAGAGGATCATCTTATAAATCTAGCCGTGCTAGTGCATGAAGTTGGGAAGATAGAAAGGATGAAGTCATACATCCATGGGAGCAAGAAACCGTCCAGTTTACCCACAGTTTTGAAACTATGCATGACTAATGCAGCTCCTTCTCCCAGTGTAGGATTCGACATACAGGAAAAGTCTTGCAGATGGCAGGGTCTAAAACGAGACAAATCAGACTATGCCACAAGCAAAGAAAGATTGGGGACCTGGAGGTGCAGAGCGGATCATGTTCCAGTGCCCTGAGTCCCTCTGGGAGATCACCCTTTCACAGCACAGCTTCAAATTCTCTGCAGATGCAAGGGGGGGTGTGTGTGTATTTCACAGGGGGGCAGGCCCGTGGCAGCCAGGCTGCCATGTAAGGCTTTGGGGGTCACAATGAACCCAGAAGCTAATTGACAACCTGCTAGCCCCTCTCTGTTCCACTAAGGTGTTCTCTTTAATAAATATACTGTGTGCAGCGCCAGGGTGGTCTTCTCCCATGCTCCCTGCACAGCTCCGCACCTCTGTGCAGAGAGAGGCGGCTTGCAGACATCCATGCCGGCAGACGTGACTCATTTTGGGAAGTCTGTGTACAGCATTTTGCAATAGTCTGATCAGGACATGACAGAGACAGTTAACAAAGCGTGTGCTCAGAAGTACGAGGCACCCCACCACGTTCACACAGACGCTATAAAGATGACTGCTGTGAAATGATCTGCTGGGGGTGGGATGGGGGGATTAAAACCTCCACCCAGCTGAGAAGAACGGTGGCTAATAGTCAATCATCTCCCCCACTGCACAAGACCGACGTTTCTTTCCTCATTTTGCTGTGGTGGGGCTTTACCTCCAGTGCATTGCAGATGGCTCCCCCTCAGACTCAGTCCAGCCTCAAGGAGCCCGAATGAAAGGCTGGATCACATGGCTCACGTCAAACGAAGCAGGGGGGTTCAAGTTGACAAGACACAGAGCACACACCCTTCTGGTAGGAAATGGTCTGGATGCAAGTTTGCAAAACTGATTTCAAGGCAGTTGCAGCTACTGCTGTCTGAGTGATAAGATGGTGATTCTTCAGTGCCTTTTAGGAATGAGTCAAGAAGGAAATAGTAACAGCTAACCAAAAATAATCATGTGGTCATCAAATAGTAGAAATATTGGCCACAAGACATTCTTTCCATATTTACCCGCAGTGCAGATAACATCAGTGACCACTGACTTATAATTGCATGAATTTATATAATTGGATGGATTTCTATTTGCAATTCCTATATTCAAATTACTGAAACTACAAGAACAATATCCAAACTATGACAGAGTCTGGGTTTGTTTCAGTGAGAAGAGTCTTGTGTTTATCCAATCTATAGTAGTTCCCAGCACTCCTTTGCAGTGGCCGTGCCATCTTTTTATACGCATAGGAAGGTAGCAACATTATGCTGCCTGCACCATAAAATGCCCACAGCAATTCAGACCACGTCTGCATGGCGCTCGGCAGATGTGATGGCGTAATCCAGCTGGCTGAAGAACAGCTGCACGAAGCTGCGGCAACATGGGCTTCGGGGCCTGGGCAAGTAACACGATGGTTATCGGAGGCCAATTTTGCCACAGTGGGTACCTCAGCTAGCTGGTTAGGAACTAGCTCGGGTAAGTCTGGAGGTGCGGGGTTGCATGCCCCTTTTTCTGCAGGCACATTTACAGGCAAAAGGACAAACTTCTGGTCTTACGACCTGGGGCTAGCAGGCAACTCAGGTTTGAGGTAAGAGGATGCAATCGCTGTGACTTCAGCCAGCTGGATTACACCATCACATCTGCCAGCGCGGTGCGGATGTGGTCTGAGTTGCTGTGGGCATTTTACAGTGCAGGCAGTATAATGTTGCTACCTTCATAGGAGTATAAAATGATGGCATGGCCACTGCAAAGGAGCACCGGGAACTACATAAAATTGGGTAAACAAAAGACATTTTCATTAAAACAAACACAAATTCCATAATAATTTGGACATAGTACTTGCAGTTTCAATAATTTGTTTAAAAGCACTTTAGTTCTGACTTGTTCTTATTCCATAGTTTCACCAAATGTTGGCACACAAAGAGGAGTAACTGATTGCCGAGGTGTAATAATGTAACTCTTTACAAACACTGCTTTTTGCATATGCATTTTCATAGCTATGTTTTCATTTTATGAGACTCTTGAGGGACAGCTCTGCTTGCCATGCTACCTCTTGTTTCTGTGGTAAAGGTGCTAGAGCATCGGCTGGAAGCAATTTTGCAAGCATTTGTACAGCCACGGGCCATGAATGAGTCAACCACCTTGTCCTTTTTTTAACCCAGTGCTTCACTGAGCAGCCTCATCTATTCTTATGGCGCACTATGATACGTTAGGAGTGTCATTACAAATCTACTGTGAAGAAAAGGGCAAACATGAATTTTCAGGAGATTGCAGCACAAGGTTTGGACAGAGGATTTTAGATGTAGTTCTTCCCTTTAAAAAAAATTCTCTCTGACACAGTCACTCCAGAAAGGAGAGGACATTACAGATGAAATGTAAGACACACAAACCCAAGCTAGTATAAATATTTTAGAGTGTTTCTAAGCAATTTTTTTTTCTTTCTACTTGCTTCCTCCATATTTCCAAGCTCATAATAACGCCTTTTATCCACACACGTCCACCTCATGTACTCAACGTGCAGCTACACATAGAGGGAAATCCCACAGTTCATCATCAGGTCCAGTAACACCCCTAACAGAGCTTTGCTGTGGATTTTGCATTATGCGCAGACTGTGCGGGGTTTGCAGGGCCCGATTCTCTGCTGAGCTGAAATCCTGCTCCGTGCTGGAGAGAGAGTTTCTTACACCATCAGCTATGCTGGAAGCTCTCCTGACTTGTGCCAGGCACCAATGCTTACTCAGAGGCAGCTTAGAACGATCCTGCCATTCTTGAATCCTGGTGGATAGGCTCTATTTGACTCTGTGGACAAGTAGGCTGAGTTGGCTCTTTTTTTCCCCTCTGCCTAAAAACTTGCCATCTTGGGTCTAACTCACTTTTGAAATGGACCTCTGCAAAAGGCCTTTATTTTGTCCCTTTGTCAGGTTATTTTTGCTGTCATCAAATTAGGAGTCTACGAGCCTGCTTCTCCATTTCAAACCAGTTCAAGGCAGTACCACTGACTTGAAGTAATCAGTATAATAACGGGGTAAAACTGATATAAAATTGCCACCTTCCAAGTATTAAGAGTTGAATTACCCAACAGACCCACATGGCATTTTGCAACAAGAAGTAGGAAGTTTAGTGTCTTTTATCTTTGAGGAGGGGAGGGAGAGAAGAAAGAGATTAACCCTTTGGTTCCAGACCTGAGAAGGAGCTTGCTCACACTTTCATACACATAGTTTTCTGTCTGTGATCACACCTATAAACCTTCCATTTGTGGATTTTGGGTTGTTATGGCCGAATGAAAACAGAATTATAATAAAAATCAAATTCAAATCCTCTCTGTCCTCTAAAACTAGACTCTCTCAAAGCTTACAGGTGTGCTCTAAGAGTAGTAGAGCTCTACAAACTTAACAGTGGTAGTGCTGGGGTAAAATAACTGCTAGTCGACTCTCTAGTGGCATGCAATTAATAGAAGAATTTGAAAATATCCTGAGTGTGAACAAAATCAGTAATTCAGCTTCTGTGATTTAGTTATGAAAAGATGCCAAAAATTACTAAGTTGACTCATTTATAATTCCTGCAGTTGCAATGAGTTTGAATTCCTTGTTGGTGACTAAACATTTTAAAATAATTTTTAATATCTGGAAGATAGTTATATGAAACACACGGGTTTTTAAAAACTGCATATTTAGTGCCATTTGAGTGCCTTAAATTTAAGACACAAGCTATATAGAATCTCATGAAGCTTCATGATATAAAAGAGTTGTCTATAACTTGTGTTGCAAAAATTTACGCTGTGAGTGTCAAGAACTGCAACTTCCACTGTTCTGCCCAGAGAAGGATCATATGCAGCCCGCTCTGTTAATTCCATCAAAGTTATGAAATGTCATTTAGAAGTTAATTATCTGTTAAAGTCTGAAATGGTTAAATATTTCCCAGGCCCAAGATAAAAACATGACTTTTTATGGATTTGACATGGTCTTCAGGAGAGCAAAGCAATTACAGGGAGTGTAGATATTTAGGACAACATACATAAAACCAAAGCTAGGACAATCAAAGATAGTTTACTTTTAAACTCACTCTAGTTTACTTTTAAACTGACTTCAGTTTACTTTTAACTTTTGTCTTCAGAAGAACAACTATTTGAGCAAGGACTGCAAAACTAATCCAACCACAGGAAATGTGATATGTGTATGTGGGGGAAGTACGAGTAAGGTGGGGTGGGAGAAATTTGTTCTGGGAGAGAGCGCTTAGGGTTAAGAAGTGGAGAAATAAGAAGAAAAATTCTTACTCTTGTAGGTGATTCATAGCTAACAAATTAATAGCAGAGCAGAAAGTCAGATTCATGATAGCTTAATCTCCAAAGAATCAGAGGTCTATAATGATGGTCATCATTCTACTTATAATGGAAATAAAAAGACAAAAATAATATATATGTTTTATATCCTAGTAGATGATACCATCAGGAGATTTATTTTTATGTCCTACTTTAATATACTCCTAATTTTCTGAAACCTTCATTTTTTCAGGCTAATTTTTTCCATGGCTTTTCTTTGACTTAGAGTTGAGTTTGTTTGGGTTTTTGAAGATTTCAGGCAAGAAGTACTTGGGCCATTTTTAAGCTCTGGGATAGTGAAAATAAAAAGCTTTTTCCCAGGGTAAAAGAAGAATTTCTGGCATCTTAACATTTTCTGTACCCACCAAGTGGCTTCAGTGGGAAAATAGTATTTGCCACGGAAATTGTCCTTACTGAGGTATGAAGCTTTCAACATTCCAGTGGAATTTTGTTTTGATTTGATTTCAAATCACTTTGTGAGCTTTTGCCATACATCGGTCACAGGCGTTTTTTCTGCAGTTTTAAAGCAAAAAAGCAAAGGGAGCCTGCACTATATATGCAATCATGGTTGAGATTGGCCTGAGCCATATGGTGACCAGATATTTATCCTGAGGATTGCTGTCTATCTCTGAGCTCACAGCTCCCCTCTTTTCCAGATACAGCAAAAGCTACTTTGGGAGTGCCTACACTGCACTGTTTATACAACTATGCCCTTGTCTGCTGGCAGCAAACGCATCTGTGTTTGCACTGGAGCAGACGATCCCATCCCTTTTACTTCCTCCCTTGCAACAATTTGTCTTCAGACCCAACCCGCTCCATCAAACCGTGCCATTGCATAAGTTCCAAAAGGTGATCATTTTGCCTAGTTCTAGCTCATTCAAGGAAATGAAACAAGGATCAGGGTGCCCCATTTCTTATTCATTACTCACCACGCGCAGGCAGTGGAGCAGTTTCTCCCCAGGGTTCCAAGCGCTGGATGCAAAAAAAAAAATACTACAGTGCCTGAAAATCCACTGTGCTCTAAGAGGAAACAGCAACTGCCCTTTGTCGAGAAGCTGGGATACGCTGGAATATGCAAGGTCATATGCCAGGAGCCTCACATCTTTATTAAAGCTAGGGACATGCAGGAAAACCCATATGTATTTATATCTGTATACGTATATGTTGCACTATTTCAGCATCTACAGATGTTTGAAAGATACTACTTTTCTTGAGTCTATCCATGCAGAATTCTCTGTTGATCTATTATATCCAAATTTGTCTTCACTTGCCTAGATCATTTCTATTCTACTCTATTTCTGTTCTAGTTCCTATGTTTTGCCTCACCCTGGAAGAACCAAGATGCCTTTTCTCAGTGATATGACTAATATCTGTCACATTTCTTTGCTTTCTCACTCCTATTGGTAGAGCATTTTAATGTGTTCACTGCTGGGAACGCCTTGCAACTCGAGCTTACAGTCTGTAATTCCTTGAGGAGTTTTTTCAGTGCGCAGCTGAGCCCCCGAGGGAGGTGAGGGGGCTGCACTGCAGTCGACACTGTGACTGCAGCTTTAAATCAGCTACTTACAGCCACCAGCATTCACTACCTAACCCAGCCTTTCTTTCTGAGATTTTGCAAGCACACCGAGATCAATGTTGGTGTGACTTTGTCATTACCTAAAGTCAGTTCAGCTACGTCTGCATGAGCAGCCATCATTCCTTGCCTGAAGTAGGGAGCTCCTGCAAAAGGCCTTTCTCTTGCACAGATGAGCTTTAGCAATGGTAAAATATTTTGCTCAAGGACTGGATTTGTTGACCACAGCCTTCACCTCTCAGAGCTTTGAGCAATACTGGCCTGTGCTATTAACTGAATGGGGGACTAGAGCTGAGGCAAACCTGAGCCAGTTTTGTATGGCAAACAAGGGGAGAGGGTGGTGGACCAAAGGCAGGCTTAATGTAATGTGATTTAACTGCTGTAGGTTTCATGCTGACTAAATAGGAAGTTCAATGTGAAGGTAGATCACGCATTACTAACTTGGCCTAATATGGTGAACAGGATATAGTCTCGTTTCTGCCTTGTGTAACTCTTCTGAAGTCAGTAGTTACATCAGCAACTCCCGTACCCTAGCCTTTTCTCTCATTCCGAGAGTGTATGCCTTTTAAAGATGCACACTCAGTGACCTAGAAAATCTAGATGGCCTTTATTACAAGCTCTTTCACTTAATTTTTCTTAGCTTTTTAGCAAGAGGATGGGGGTAACTACCTGCTCAGAGAGGGCCCAGCTAACACATGCCGAGTGTTCCACTGTTCTTGTGTTCTTGCCATTTGCTCATTTCCTGAAATAGGCACTACTGAAACCTCTTATAACGCACAGTCTTATTACTCTCATGTACAAGAATGCTATTTCCATGATAAACACTATTACATATAGTTTTTATCAGTATGGTATAATGTTTTAGAGGAAGCCAATGTACTAATTCTATCATTTACTGATTTTCTGTATTTAATAGGGAATTGCAATCTCTGCCAGTCAGCTCTTAAGTCAGTGTCAGTTTGCTATACTTCTATCACACTAAACTCAAGAGCATTTAAATATCTTACAAAATAGGCATGACAACATGAAGACTATGATTCCTGTTTTATTATGGATTATCAGTTCGCTTGTTTACTAAGCATAGATACGAGCTTACATAGAGACACTTTCAAGAATTAGAGACTACATGTTTTTGAAGAGAGAAAAAATTATCTTTCAGGCTTGCATGCTTGATCAGCTCAATGTTATCAGGGCATACATATGCTAAGTAATTTCCATTTCACTCAACAAAAGCTAGCTCTATTCCAAAATATGTGACACAACAAATGCAGGAAGAAGAAACTACCTATTTTTAGTTTATTTGTTATCAGGAAGAAAAATGAAACTAAAACATTGTGTTCAATGCACTATGATTGGTTACGTAGGATGGAACTTCATATGATTTCTAAGTGGCCAATGCTAGAAATATACCAAGTTCCTAATCATATAGAATCAAATAGTCTGGCGGCAGTTCATGAAAATGGGCTTCAAGATACAAGCATGTGAATGAGTGTTAACTGGATTAGAAACTATTACATGACACTCTCAAGTTACAATGCGAGCGCTCTATCACATCAGACACTTAACCCATACTTGCTTTTAAAATTAGAATTTATTTTACTTTTTGCTCTTTGTAGCCAAAGCCTCCCTTTTACGTTTTCAAAGCAGTGCTCAGTTTCCTAGAGAGCTGGGTGAAGTACCTCCCACACAAATTCTATTCTATTCAAGACAGACAGACCAGCATTTTTACTTCACCCTAGTCGTGAGAAAAGCCCGGTCTGACAGATGTGTTTGAAACACACCGAATTTGCACACAGCTGAACACAAACACAGCAGCTTCCCTCACCACAAACACCGGTAGAGGTACTCGGGTGTACTGTTCTAGTGGCAAGAACCTTCACTAGCAAATAAACATGTGAGTCTGGGCCTGTCCAATGCTCAGCTCTCCTATCTCTGTGAATTCTCAAAGCTGCCAAGCAAATGGGACGGTGCTTCGCTCCACTTACTGTGTTGAAGCTGGGCCGCTGTAAAAAAAGTAATGCAAGACACAAAGGGCAAGTGAGAGTAAGACTCATGTAGCTTTGTTGCAGGGAGGCCTGCATAGGATGGAAGATGTTTTGCATTTCCAAGAGTACCTATACGTTTTCCCATAAACATTGGATAAAACACATAAGCAGCATCTGGAGCACGGCTCAGGACTGTGTCACTTCAGGCTTCCTCTTCCTTATTCTGTTACAGGCCTCATGAATTTTGCATGCTTTACAGCTAGGTGCTTCGAATCACCCTGCTGAGGCCTGGCATCATCCCTGTTTATGTTTTAATGCCTAAACTGGGTCCTTAAGAGCACTGCCAATTAGGCTCTGTAACTCTAATGATTTTCATCTTGTTTAACATGAGGACTATAAGAAGCATTCTCTTTGTATTTTAAGAATTACTTGCTGCATCACATATGAAATGATCCCAACCCTACACCCTGTAGCTTGTGGAGTACACGAGATGTTCTCTTTGGGCTGTGGTTGTTGAAATGGAACATCTGCATTTCCAAGAGCAACCAAACCCTCCAAATCAAAGGGCTGTGGTAATAGCCAGCTCAAAACGAGTGAAAGTAAACATGACTGTAACGTTGTTGTAGCATGTATTTTTGCTTTAACCGTACATACTTCTCATTAGAAAACAAAAACAAAGATGCAGGCAGCTGTGGATGAGAAAAAGCAAAATGTACAATGTCATTTTTCTCTGAATAAAGCTAGATAGCAAGTAGTGAACATCCATGATAGAATAGCTCGAATGTCCTAGCACTTGGCTATAGATCATTTGTTTCTTAACCATGACTTTGAAAATAACTCAGTGCTTGCAATTCAGGTTTGCTACTGACAACTATTCAGTGACCAGAGATTAATGACTTGACATTCCCTACATAATTTTTAGTGATCTTTGTAAAAATGCCATTGCCATTTCTGGAACTGAAGTGGAAGTCAAAGAACTGAACCAGTACAGCGGCCTCTGTCCGCTATTATTTGAAATAATTATTTTACTGGAGTTTCCTTATTTGAAGAATCAGTCCCTGCTGGAGTCTGAGCAAAAGGTTTAAACTGGAAACACCAAGACACACTGCACGGGTTACGTGTATCTCTCTATACATGTACACGCATACTGTATCTCTCTATTCTTTCTGAGTTATGTGTGCTATCTTGCACATGGCTCTTGTCAGGACACAAACTGGAACGGTCTGGACTTCTGGCATTGGGGAAGGTGACCTCTCTTTCCCCGGGGAACACAGGATCACAGAGCGGCAGTGGTTGGAAGGGATCTCTGGAGGTCAACTTCTCCAGCCCTCCTGCTCCAGCAGGGCAGCCGGCTGCCCAGGGCCACATCCAGCCGGCTTTTGAAGATCTCNTCGCAGGTTTCCTCACAGCCGCCGCGGCCGGACCTTACGCTCTGCCCTCCCCTTAAGCCACCTCCTTCCCTCCTCCCTCTCACGCCGCAACCTCGGGTCGGTCCTGAAGTGGTCCGGGCTGCCGTCTCGAACGTGAGGCGGAGGAGCGGGGGGGGGGGNCCCTGGACACCCCTAGCTGGGTGACTTCGCAGGCACCTGTCCCCTCCCAGCAGCGAGCGGAGGTCCGCGCTACGGTACAAGGCTCGCCCGCCGGACTGCGGAGCTCGGCCCGCGGCGGAACCTCCGCGCAGTTCCCCGCAGAGGACGGCGCGGGCAGCTCTGAGGCGCCTTCAGGGAGCCGGGGCAGACCTACGGCGGGGCAACGTCCTCCCCCGGCCCGACCCCTGACTGGAACGGCCGCTTTCCCCGTCGCTCCGTGCACGGCTCCGCCTCCCCTCCCGGGTGGGCCCAGCGCCGCCGCCGGGCTGTCAAACCCGCCCCCAACCGCAGCCGCGGCCCGNGCTGGCAGCCCTGCGCTCCCCGCCCGCCCGCAGCAGGCAGGGCACCGCCGCGGAGAGGGGCAACCTCTCCCCCCGGCCCACCCCGGGCTCCCTCGCTCCGTGCTCATGGAAGGACCAACCCCACGGCGCTGAGACACGCCGCCGAGAGGATTTTCTTACGGTTTTTTCTTTTCTCTCATTTTTTGCCTTGTTGGTGTCCCTACAGCCTTTTTTTTTTTTTTTTTC
>VYXH01004092.1:40542-59237 GCA_013397275.1 Burhinus bistriatus
TTTTTTTTTTTTCCTGTTGTTGCTTTTTCTTCTGGTTTTCCGGAAAGAAAGCTGCGCTTCGGAACCTTGCACCGACTCATCGCCGCCGCTCCTGCAGGGCGAGGAGGAGGAACCGCTACGCTGGCTCCCAGGGCGGCTTCCCCGGCTGGGAAAATGAGGTTGCTGAGACGCTGGGGCCCGAGTAGAGGAGGGAGGGAGAGGAAACCTGCTGCTGCAGAGTTGTGAGCAGCCCAGGAAAGTGCGTGCGTGAGTGGAGGAGGGGGGGAGAAGCAGCCTCGTCCCCCCCCGCCGCCGGCTCTCCTTCGGTTTTTCTCTCGCCTTGGCTGGGCAGCGTGGGGGACTTGCCTCAGAGACTTCTGTGATTGAAAGGATTTTGCAGGAAGCGCTCCTCAGCCGGGTGCAGGCTGTGTGGTTTCTCTTTTGTGCTCGCTCGTTCCTGTTTTTTTACTTTTTCATTACTTTTAACCTTAATTTGCTCTGGAATAAGGGAAAATTTTTATCTGCGGAAACATGTCGACGGGAGAAAGTTTTGAGTCTCGGTTTGAAAAAATCGACGTGACTTTAAAGGATCCCAAATCCGAAGTGAACGTGGACTGTTTGCTGGTGAGTAGGGAGCGCCGATGGGCCCCCGGTCCCGTCTCCCCGAATTTCTTACCCTGTGGGACCGAATCTCTCACTCCCGGCTGAGTCACCACCCTGCTTGACTCCGCACTAGCGTTTTGTTTACTCAGCGTTGAGCTGAGGGTGCGTGAATGTCTCTGCAGGGAGAGTGGCTTTCATGCCAAGGAGGCACCCGCCCAGTCCTGCCTCAGACTTGTCATCTCTCTCGCTTCGTGCACCTTTCTTTTCTTCACCGACTGTCACAAGGGGCGGTGGACACTTTGTACAAAGGCGTAATTTGTGACTGCCAGTCCCGTGTGTGACTGTAAATAGCTCTGATGTACCAATTCCCTCTTCAACAATATTTTTTTTTTTTTTAAAGAGTGAGGTCCTCTTATGTTGTGGTTAAGCACTGCACCACTGACTTCTGCCTGTTCAGTGTAGACGCTTGCAAATGCTAACTACTGATGTGTAAAACACAGCTCTAAGATTAATACAGTCTTACGGGTGGGGAAGTAGTCATGGCAGGGGTTTAAATACATTTTAAACTAATTGGTGTGCTAGGCCTGGGATAGAGGGCTGCTTGCTTATTGTTTCCCTACTTGATCATACCTGGTGGTTCAGTGGTATGAACTAGTGCTGTCAGTGTTATAAATGCATCATAAGAAAGCAAACCATAACACTTCCGGACATAAAACCAACATCATTTGATAGTTGCTTAACAAAAGTGGGTGATATTTTAGGTTTGATTATAGAAACTACTTCAACAAAGTGTGTGCCAAATCCAGCCCCTTTGTTTGGGATGTAGCTGGGTACTTTGATATGCCTAGAGATGCCCGTGAATAGGAGCAAATTGTAATTTTGTGCTTGTATGCTGAAGTAGAGAATTTATTTTCTTTGTAGCAAGGGATGAAAGGTCTTTAGTGTATTTTTTTTTCTGGTTTTCTGTTGTCAGAGAGGAGAACAAGTAAATTGAATTTGTTCCTGGTATGAACTCTGACATTTGGTTTTGAGGGGAAGGGAGGCGTGGGGGTGGAGGTAGTAATTCTTCATCTTCTGCTGCATGGCTCTTAGCAGAAAGCTTGCTTGAGCATAAGGTGGTGAAAAAGTGAAAGGAATCTAATGGAAGAATCTCTACAAGTTCATGACATGGTGTACTCTGTTTAGCTTATTACTGATTTGTGAGCTTCTGAAGCGTTGGCAGAGCCTTCTGGATGTTGCTACCACAAGGGAAAATAGCACTGCATCTTCCAGTTAACTGCTTCTTTTGATCCAGTTTACACATCTGTCATCTTAGAACCACAGCTAATGAGAAGAGCTCTGATGCTTAGGATATACTGGGTCAATTTTGATAACTCAAGACTACTGTCAAATCTGACATTTTTACACCTAGCTTCTATTGACAGATGTCAGGAGTGTAGATCCAATTAAGAGTCCAGAGTTTTACATTACCCATGACTCAGTCTGCTAGTGTGTGCTTTAATGCTGGCCATATTATGGGGACCTTCCTTACAGTGATAGTAAGGAAGCTGCAGGTATCAAACATGCAGTTGATAGTATCTTTTACTGTATTTCTTCACCTTTTAATCAGTTTAAGGATTTGTGCCTTTTTAGTTATCTTAATTGCTATTTGGAGCTAAGCTGTAGTCAGTTTGGGAATGAACTTGTTGGGATGCTTCCTGACATGCTTGTGTAAAGTTTTAGAACATGTGTTTGCATCCAGATCTTAAGAATGTCCTTTAAAGTGACAATTTTTTAGAAATCTTCTGAGTGTTTTGGGCATACCTTTGTGTACTCTCTTAAAAGTGGCTTCTTATGGTATAGTCATGAGAATTATGTTGTCTTTTTTAGCTAGCCCTAGTTACAGGTACTGTTCCTGTAAACTAATACCAATTAAAAAAGAAAGTGCTGCTTCTGAAGAAATCAGCTGGTAGGTTAACTTCGTATGTGTTTGGTCACTATATCAATCTGTCTGCTGGCTGGACTTTTACTGTTTCATGTCTCTCATCCTGAGTTGGTTCTTGAGCTCTTTCCTATAGAATTTAAGTATCCTAACACTTTCTGAAGAATTTAAATATTTTACACCAGTTCTTAGTGTGATGATTCACACTGCAAGCATCATTCTTGGTCCAAGGTACTATTTTTATATCAAATACATTGTAATCTATGTGGATATATTTTTAAGGAAGAAATGCTTAGGTGTAGGTGTAATTGATCTGCACTTATAATATCTTCCAAGATGAACACTGTATTCCCCTCCCCACAGCCCCCAGTTAAAGAGGGAGATTGGTCAGGCTCTAGGCCTGGTGCACTTAGAAAAGAAAATATAAACATGTTTTTTATGATCAGACTATATACCAAAAAATACCCTTTTTTATAAAACCTTATAAATCTAAAAACCTTTTTTCCTTTGATTAAAATTGTGAATTGATGGTATTTATAATTACTTTTACTTTTCCTGAGCAAAGGTGTTAGCTAACACTGTGTATCTGAGTGGTGATATATGAGTAACTGATGCACAGACACTTTAAATTCAGCATCTGATATTCTGTACATGTAGGCTTAAAATACTGGAGTTCCTTTAGATTCAAGAAACACATTTTTTTGGCTGTCTGAAGAAAAGTTGCAGCAATGTCCCTGGCTTCTCTTAGGATGGGTTTATTGTCTTTAGCTTACTTCATTTTGCTTCTATTCTTACTCTTCTTCCCTATCAGTTTTTAGCCCCTGTAGACTAAAAGGCAGGCAGGGAATAACCTTTAAATCAGTTTTGTAACCATTTTGGTTTTTGTAAACATCATAAGCTAGGGTCTGTATGCTAGAAAGATTCTAAATTTATATGTGAAGTAGTATGAGAACAGTAAGAAAAGAAAGGGGGGGCGGCTGGTACAAAGGAAGGTGTGTTACCGTTTCAGGAAGGTGTGGGAGAAGAGTGCTGACAACAGAGCAGGTGGAAAAGACACACTGAGGACTATATAACTTCAATTTACATGCTGCAGGAAAGAAATTCATAAAACTGAGGTGCAGGAGAGAGATGTATTTTATTTTTCCTGTTTTCTCTTATGCAACTGTAATAAAAACAGAGTAAGAAAACAGACTAAGTTGCAACTGTCTCTAACTAAACTTTTTGGTTTCTTTGAGGCTTCCATGCACTTGATTTAGTACTAGCCTGGGAAATCATAGATAGACTGTCTCTTTTGATGAGCCATCAGGAGGCCAAAGCCTAAGTTATACGTAAAGCATATGCCACAGCATAGTGTAGTGCTTTTTTCTCAAGATATCAGATACTAGGAATCCTACAGTCTAAAAAGATCTAATAAGCTGTGAAGGCTTCATTAGATAGGTAGTCACACTCTAGGATGTGCAATGGTCAGATTCCGGTGAATACCGTACGTGTGATAAGTAGAGCCAAAGGCAATGTAAGTAACTAGCTATTAACTTGAGCTTAGTGTCTCATTAATGATTATTAAGCAGTGGAAAGTAGTATTCAATGAGCATACTTCTACAACAACTCTGGAATAAAAACAGGTTTCGTATTCCTCTGTGTTTCATACTAAATCCCTGGGGTTTATGGGCTTCCAGTTTTTGGAGAGTGGGGAGGGAGGAATGTAACAGGGGAATGGATGGAGGACATCTTGACCTGAAGCTGCCTATGCTTGTTATTCAAAAAATAACTAGTACATTTTCATGAAATTTCTTTTTGGTGCTCTCTGCTCTGATAATAAGTCAAAGAGAAGAGTCTTTTCATGTTTTATGTAGACACTTGAGTAACTCAATTATTCAAGTACTTAATTACTTGAGTAGTTGATTTTTAAAACTTCAGACTTTTGATGGTCTTAATCTTCAAAGATGTCAAATGTTTCACTTGTTCAGCGGTTTGGCTTCAAATTAACTGACAACAGTAAACACTGCACATGGCAGACTTGGTTTATATAGTCTCAAGAGGTTTCCATTTTTGCTGCACCAAAATTACACAAGTATGGAGCTTGATTCACCTGTTTTTCCTAGGTCTATTGTCTATTTCGTATTCAGCTAGATGAATTCAAGTTCATCTGTCTTTTACAGGAAAAGGTGAGAAGATCTCATCCTCTTTGGGCTTTGGAGTTCTAAATCTCTGTTGTCACTAGACCTTTTTTTCCCCTCTGCTTAACTTGTTAGAAAGCACCGCTGAAGACGTTATGCTCAGGCATTTGGTAAATAAATAAAAATTAAATAAAAAGTAAAGAATGTAACTCAAAGTACCTTTACTTCGAAGTTCTTATCTACCAAAATACCAAAATCACATTCACTGAAACCATGTTAACTATGCTCTTAGAATCTGAGTGATAAAATGCCACAGAAACTTGGTATCTGAGAAGCTTACTCATTTGCTAATGAAGCTCATGTATAGAAAAAGCAAAGTTTGAACATTTGCAGAGTGTCAACTTCAGAATGCTGTAAGTTGTCTGGAGGTAGTTCAAAATAAGGGGAAATATCATGATTGACTAAATCTCCTTGGACATGTTTCTGCCATTCTTTAGATCTAAGTGCAAGGTCCTGCAATTGAGTTGGGGCAATCGCAAGTATCAGTTCAGACTGGGTGTTGAATGGATTGAGGGCAACTCTGCAGAGAAGGACTTGGGGATATTCTGAGAGGATATCTGAATATCTCTCTTTCTGACAGAGAGAGACTTTTTACCAGGGCCTGTAGTGACAAGACAAGGGTCAACGGTTTTAAACTGAAAGAGGGTAGATTTAGACTGGATATAAGAAAGAAGTCTTTTACTATGATGGTGGTAAGACGTTGGAAGAGGTTGCCCAGAGAGGCTGTGGATGCCCCATCCCTGGAAGTATTCAAGGTGAGGTTGGATGGGGCTTTGAGCAACCTGATCTAGTGAAAGATGTTCTTGCCCATGGCCATGGGAGTTGGAACTAGATGATCTTTAAAGGTCCCTTCCAACCCAAATGATTCTGTGATTCCTAATCTTGTTGAACCTAATGAGGTTCAACANGATGGAGGCAGACTCTTTTCAGTGGTCCCCAGTGACAGGACAAGGGGCAATGGGCACAAGTTGGAACATAGGAAGTTCCATTCAAACATAAGGAAAAACTTCTTTACGGTGAGGGTGACAGAGCACTGGAACAGGCTGCCCAGGGAGGTTGTGGAGTCCCCTTCTCTGGAGATTTTCAGGATGCCATCCTGAGTAATGTGCTCTAGGCATTCCTGCGTCAGCAGGGGAGTTGGACTAGATGATCTCTAGAGGTCCCTTCCAACTCTAAAAATTCTGTGATTCTGTCTAAAACGACTTCTGGCTGACTTGGAAATACAAATCTGTTTCTTTAAATTACCATATCCAAGCTTTATATGCAAAACTGATTATAATTGCGGGTTAATATCGTCTGGTCATCCCCAAGAGTTGTGAAATACATAGGTTGATGTGAAGTTAATGATGAAATATCTAACTTGGTACACTGGAAATGCGGTAACTTGGTGGATTCTCATTTCAGGTTGCACCTCTTAGAAGACTTTTTTAATACTATGTAAGCCTCTAGAGAGTTAACAGTAGAGATGATAGGGCTGTCAAAATGTTAGCATGTGATTCACAGTGTATGGTAGATTTTATACAGGAGTAACAGTTAACTTAGACAATTCTTCTGCTCATAAAACTAGAGGCTGTAGGAATGTAATTATTTTTTTCCTGTAAAAAGTTTTAATCAAGCATGATAATAGAAAGTTGATGTTAAAACACATTTCAACAAGAAGAATAAAAAAAGAACCCAAAACCCTGTAGTAGATTATAAATGCTCTTATCAAGTAAAAATATTTGTAAACAATGTCCTTTTCCCTGGCAACTGTGGAGTGTTTTGGTTTTTTGGGGGTGGTGGGAAGGAAGAGGGAAACACCTGGAATTTGTTTGTTAGACAAATTGAAAATCAACCTGTTGGTCTGTAAATCTTTAAGAACAATGATAGCTTCAGGAGCCACTCATTGAGAACTTAATAAATATTTAGAAGCACTGTGAGCAGATGATACTGGTAGCCTCACAGTTGCTGTTAACAGAATTCCCTAGGACGTACTTTAGTACTACTACTAAAAAGCTTTTTTAGGTCTCTTACGAAGGAATACTGAGATGTTTGTCTCAATACAGGATGTTTATCTTAAATTTGAGAGGTCCCAAAACATGTAATTAAAAACTTCTATTTTTTTGTGGATGTTACTTGATGCTATTTATTGAAACTCCTTTGTCATCAAGAAATTGCAGTTCCAAATGGAGTTACTGAAAAACTGAACTTCCTTCTTTGAGAACAAAATTAAGAGAATGGTTGAAAACTATTCTGTCTTTGCCTTTATTTGTCCAGTCATTCAAGCAGCAATAAAGCCAGAGGAGTGACTAGACTATGTTGGTAAAACTGTAAGCACTATGCAGACAACACCCAGTTATAGCTCATTTAAAACAAATGTAAATAGTACCATCTTTTAGCTTTCTCGGTAGTCTGCTGAAATAAATACCAGAATTAACGGTTGTTGAACAGCAGCTGAAACTTGATCTTTGTGAAGAAGAAAAGGGTTTTGGAGCTCTTGTTGTCCATAGTGTTTTGCTCTGCTGAGAAAATGGGATCTCCTGTAGTGTAATCTCAAGTCAGGTTTCTTCTTGGGCTTTTCAATATTGATGGATATCCAGAACAACATCAGTGGCGTATAACATGCTGTGGTGCATCTTTAGTTACGGCAGTCTAGTGACTGTCTAGACAAGCAGCAGTTGCTTGGTCTGGTTAGCTACCCATGTTGCTAGGGAAGAACCGGCACAGGATTGGTACCAGCTTCTAACTGGAGCACAGGTCAAAGTCTATTCTGATATTCAAAAATCTTGTAAAGGGTTGGCTTTAACTAACTGAAAGATTGCCACTCCCTGTCAATATTTATGCAATACAAACTGTCATGGGGACAGTATGTAAGACCTCTTTATTAATAGGTTCTAATTTAAATCCAAATGCTGATTTCTTTATTTCAGCTTTCCCTCTTAAATTTCTTATATGCATTTATTTTTCTGTTTCTTTTCAAGAGTTGAGAAATATGTGAAAGTTTTCCTGTTTTGGGGTTCTGGTTTTTTTTCCGGTTGCATGTTCTCAGATGATGCAAAGACCTCATGCTTGGAAACCTCTGTAGAAAACACTACACAAACTAAGGCTTTATTTTGGACTGTAGGTTGGAACTAACTGAGTGTGTTTCTAGCTTGTGTGTGTCTGGGCTACAGAACTTATAATTGATCTGGAAACACAAGTGGAATTGTGTTGGAGCTTGTTTTTTCTTATAGATCTTCGTGAGTCATAATATTCACTTACAAAAATATAGCTAACAAATTCTCAAATTCTAATAGTTATGCAAATATTGAGTGGTTATATCTTTATCTTTTTTCTTTTAAAGCTGCATAGTATTCAGATATATTAAATTCTAAGGTGTGAGTATATTCAGAGGAAAACTGATACTTCCTGATAGTCTATTGATATTAGGTATCTACATATAAAATGCATTAATACAAGATGGCTATTTTCCCATGTGACTGCTATTAAAATCCTGTTTCTGTGTAGGCTGGGCTTCTTTTTTAGCAAATAAATAGTGACCAAAAAAAAGTCCTGACTACATAAAATTAAGTATGTCATGTGGAATGCACTTTCCAAAGAAGAGGCCAGAAGCTTCTCCTGACATCTGGAGATTTCAGCTAGGAAATTTTTCCCTGTTCTGCGGTTGGGGAAGTTATGTTTTTCAGAAGATGGTTAGTAGGACTTGTATTATAGCTGTAACGGTTATTTCAAATGGGAAAACTTCGAATGGGAAGGATGGTCAGGGCATTCACCTCATACTGGCCACCGATAGATGATGCTACACTTACTATTCCAAGGAAATGGAGATCTTGATGCAAAGCCAGGTTCTTTATGTCCAAATTTTGATTAGAAGCTTATAAAGAAAACTCAAATTTGTTTCTTCTTTCTAAATCAGTTACTTTGGAACATGATTTGGAAGTCTGCCTTTTTAATATTTAATAACATGTGCACAGTGAAAGTAGTATTTTGTTGAGTACAAGTGGTCATTATTTCATAAAATGATTGAGGCTGGAAGGGACCTCTGGAGGTCATCTTGTCTAACCCTCTTGCTCTGGCAGGGCCACCTAGAGCAGGCTGCCCAGGGTGGCTTTTGAGTATCTCAGAGGCACTAAACTCCACAGCCTCTCTGGGCAACTTGTAATTTTCTACTTCTCAGCAGTACGTTTACTTGGTTGATGCTTCATAGTGGAGAATAAAATTCACCGAAACTAAACAGAGGAGTCATCAGTACTCCTTTTGCACTCATTTGCAGAGTTCTCTAAGTGTTCTGTTCTTCTTAACTTGGCCAGTAAACCTCTTTGTGGCCCAAATCGTTTTCTGAAAGGCATCTGCCACAGAAGACCAGAGGATCTTCCTGCATGGAGGCAGTCGTAGATTTGGAGACTTTAAGCATAAGGGTTTGTATGTGAGGGGACAGTTGCTGTGAATTGGTAAGCTTATTAAGCTTAATTTGTGACTGCAGTTGAAACTGATTAGGTGTAGAATTTTTCTGTTGGAGGAAACATTGCTCTGATGTCCAGTTTACAGGCCAGGAGTGCCACTTCAGTTTTTCAGGATTCTGAACCCTGGTAACATTGTGTTTTCTATATCTGTGCCTGTACATCATTCTCCTTATGACAGGCAGTGAAGAAGGCTGGGTAGGATTTTCTTATTGGCATGGGAATGTGGAAGACTTTTTGATACTAATGCAGTATGAACCTGTCCCTGGGAGATAGGTGAAGCGGGAGGAGAGACTGCCTGTGGTAGAAGCTGAAGTGCAAGGTGTCAGTACAACAAGCACCATCTTCCTGGAGTATGGATGACAGAGTCCAGCATGTTAATTCTACCGTTGAGATCTTAGGAGCACCTTTGAGTACAAGTGTGGAGTGACTCTATATTAAGGTACTTAGGAGGGGAGGAAGCCTCTTCAGCCAGGAGATGATAGAGTGGATGGGGAAGATCGCTCAGGGATGAGTGAGACTGAAGGTAGGATGAGTTTGTGCTAGTTAAATTTGTCCCATGCCTTTTCACAGATGCCAGGTTCTGCAGAACAATCCCAGGCAGGACATGAAGCTGTAGTTGAAGACAGAGGTAATACTGGTGCCTCACAACTTTGTCTTAATATTATGCATTGCTGTCAGTGTTAGAGGTGGAATCACAGAATTCCCTCATGAGCCTTTCCTTATTATGAAATCTTATTATACCAATGTATTATAGTAATCTCTTCTTAGAAAGTAGCTTCGATTGTAGGCATGGAAAGAATCCTGTCGGTATTAAGCTCAGAGAATTTACTCTTCCCTTGCAGAGAGGAAAGGTGGTTCTGCTACTCCAATCTACCTAGCAGTTTATTTATCGCTCTAATACATCTGCTGTAAGCTGCTCTCCTCCTCCTGAAACTCCAATTACTACTGAGTTCATTGGCAGTTAAACAAATGATTGCCAACATAATAATGATACACTTTGTCATGGTCTTGGGACCATTCAAACCTTCTATTACATGCTATTTATCCTGTTTTGTAGGAATACAAGGCCAAAAATGGTGCCAGCCAAAGGGTAGACTTATTAGGACTTGAAGTTTTTGCTCTGCACGTAGTGGCAACAGTCATTATGGCTTTTGAAACAGGCTATTGTTGCCAACATCAGCAGAGTAAAGATGGTGCTAGAAATAACAAAATGCCCATTAAGGCCTATGGAGTGAAAGCTGAATTATTGATGTGATTGTGTGTTTTGTTGGGTTGGTTTTTTGGCTGTGGTTTTGGTTTTTATTTATTTATTTTTTTTTTCAGTACACTGAATTTGGAATTGAAGATGTCATTAAGAAGCTAGGCTCTCTCTGTAGAGAATATCTAGTATGCTTAGTGGAAGAGCTTTTGTCTCTTACTGAAATGCTTGTGGCTATTTTCAGCCTTTCTCATACTCCACAAACTGTTTTGTGCATACGGTTTCTGCACATAGCATGACCTTAAAGTGTTTGGAGATGCTTTTGGCTTGTAAAATCAAATGATTGGAGAAATCTTCAGAACTAGTCATATTGTGGTTCTGAAACAAGTCATGAAGACTCTTGTTAGGAAGACCATATTCAGGAGAATTCTGGGTTATTTATCTAAAGAATGGAGTTGTAACACAAAGAATGTCTCATATCAAGTAACTTGCACACTCAGAGCTGTTCATTGATTCTGCTTGGCAGATTGGATTGGAGTAAGGAAAGGACTAAAAATCTCTTGTTTTTAATTCTTGATGAGCGTAAGGTCAGAGGAGTCTTTGAACTTTTCTCCTATTGTTTCTTTTCTGTTCTAAAATGCCTTCAGGCTCTCAAAACAAAGCTTTTGTCCTTCTTAATGCAATGTATACATAACACTTTTTATCAGTAGTTTGGACTTGAGATGTAATGAAAGATGCCATTTAGAGGAAAAGTTGGAGTGTTGTGATGCTAGTGCTGCTGGAGCTGCTTCGGTTCTGAGACTGCAACTGTAAATGGCTCCTACGTAACTTTCTGCCTTTTGTACAATTGATTTTGGCTAACATCAGGGAAGAGTCAGGATGGCTGCATTGTTCTTGAGCTTACCTTTTCTTCTGGTCATGACAACCTCCTCCTTGAGCTTCTGGCAAAGAAGGGAGTTGGGTCAACTTCACCTTCATATAAAGAATAGTTTCTATCATGGTTCTTGGTAAGGTCATGGGAAAGAAGGGTCTGAGAACCATGAATTCTAGGAGAAAGAAAAAAGGAATTTTTTGATATCTTCTTTTTCATTGCAATTTGACAAACTCATAGACATGGTCAGGAATAAAGGAAAATATTGATTAAAACCATGTATATGCAGGTTGGGAAGTTTCTTCTGACGCCCTTGGAGTAGAAACTTATTTTTTCAATTTAAGTTTCAACGAGAATAGGCAGCTGTAGATTTTGCTTCAAATCAGACTGTCTTGTGGGAGGTTGACTAACTGTACCAAAGCAGGACATGTTTCATTTTCTGTCTTTCTTGTGTGTTTCAGCATCAGCAAACTTACCTTCCAGTGGTGTTGCATTACTCATGTTTTGTGGGAGGAAATAACAGTACCCAACAAAGGTGTATTTTATAAACAAGTTGATGAAATGGTGAGCTTTCTTCTGCAAGAGGAATTATCAGTCAAGTCTTTACAGTTAATTTAAAAAATTTGTCTTATGAAGTGATGGGTTAGCGAAAGTGCGAAAAAAGTTTTTTAAGAATTACTTTCAGAAGTAATCTGATGTTTTCACAAAATATATTTATTTTCTCAGAGGAGTTGGAATCAGCATAACCTTTTTCATCACAATGGAAAAAGGCACAATCTTCTTTTTTTTTGACGAGTAACTTGCAACTTTGAGCTAAAGCTCATACTTAAGGTTAGACAATCTCCTGTAGATCCTGCTTGCCTTGGAATTGCATCATGATAAACAAATGGGTTTTGGGTATAATGAATAATAGAATGGTTTAGGTTGGAAGGGACCGTGAAGATCATCTAGTTCCAATCCCCTTGCCATGGGCTAGGACACCTCCTACTAGACTAGATTGTTCAAAGCCTCATCTAGTCTGGCCTTGAACACTTCCAGGCATGGGGCCTCCACAGCTTCCCTGGGCAACTTGTTCCAGTGCCTCACCACCCTCATGGTGAAAAATTTCTTCCTGAGATCTAATCTAAATCTACCCTCTTCCAGTTTGAAGCCATTATCCCTTGTCCTGTCACTATATGCCCTGTAAAAAGTCCCTCTCCAGATTTCTTGTAGGCCCCTTTCAGATATTGGAGGCTGCTATAAGGTCTCCCTGGAGCCTTCTCTTCTCCAGGCCGAACAACCCCAGCTCTCTCAGCCTGTCCTCATAGCAGAGGTGCTCTAACCCTCTGATCATCTTCGTGGCTCTCCTCTGGACCCACTCCAACAGGTCCGTGTCCCTCTTATGTTGGGGGCTCCAGAGCTGGATGCAGTACTCCAAGTGGGGTCTCAGGAGAGAGGAGTAGAGGGGCAGAATCGCCTCCCTCAACCTGCTGGCCACACTTCTTTTGATGCAGCCCAGGATGATGTTGGCTTTCTGGGCTGCGAGNGATGGATAGTGGCTTGGCAACTACATCCACCAGTTGTCTCAGGACCTGTGGATGAATCTCATCAGGTCCCATGGCCTTGTGCACATTCTGGTTCCTCAGCTGGTCTCGGACCTGGTCTTATCCTACAGTGGGCGGTACCTCATTCTCTCCCTGTCTTTACCTTCTGACCACACCGCCCAAGCTGCAGAGCATTTACCAGTGAATACTGAGGCAAAAAATTTATTGAGTACCTCAGCCTTCTCCATGTCCTGGATGACCAGGTCTCCCATTTCTTTCCTGAGTGGGCCCACGTCTTCCCTAGTCTTCCTTTTGTCCCAGATATACCTATAGAAGGCTTTCTTGTTGTCCCTGACACCCCTGGCCAGATTTAACTCTATGTGGGCTTTAGCTTTCCTAACCTATCCCTGGCTGTCAGGATAATTTCTCTGTATTCCCCTCAGGCTGCCTGTCCTTGCTTCCACCCTCTGTAGACTTCCTTTTTCTGTTTGAAATTGTCCAGGATCTCCTTGTTCATCCATGCAGACCTCCTGGCACTTTTGGCTGACTTCCTCTTTGTTGGGATGCATTGCTCCTGAGCTTGGTGGAGTTGGTCCTTGAGTATTAGGCAGCTTTCTTGGGCCCCTTTTCCTTCCAGGTCTTTATCCCACTGTATTCCATCAAGCAGATCCCTGAAGAGGCCAAAGTCTGCTCTCCTGAAGTCCAGGGTAGCAAGCTTACTGTGCGTCCTCCTCACTGCCCTAAAGATCTCAAACTCCACCATCTCATGATCACTGCAGCCAAGGCTGCCCTTGAGAATGACATTGCCCACCAGCCCCTCCTTGTTGATGAGAACAAGGTCCAGCATGGCACCTGTCCTTGTTGGCGCCTCTATCATTTGGAGAAGGAAGTTATCGTCAATGCATTCCAGGACCCTCCTGGATTGGTTATGGCCTGCTGTGTTGTCCTTCCAAAAGATACTGGGGTGGTTAAAGTCCCCCATGAGGACCAGGGCTTGTGAACATGAGGTTGCTCCTATCTGTCTATGGAAGGCCTCATCCGCTTGCGCCTCTATCATTTGGAGAAGGAAGTTATCGTCAATGCATTCCAGGACCCTCCTGGATTGGTTATGGCCTGCTGTGTTGTCCTTCCAAAAGATACTGGGGTGGTTAAAGTCCCCCATGAGGACCAGGGCTTGTGAACATGAGGTTGCTCCTATCTGTCTATGGAGGGCCTCATCCGCTTGGTCTTCCTGGTCAGGTGGACTGTAGCAGACTCGTGCTGTAACGTCACCTGTCCCTGCCCTCCCTTTGATCTTTACCCATAAGCTCTCAGTCAGTTCCTCATCCATCCCCAGGCAGAGCTCCATGCACTCCAGCTGGTCCTTGACATGAAGTGCAGCTTATCCATCCTAGAGCTACAGAAATGAGCTGGTTTATTAGTTGTCTCCTTTCTTCATCTAGAAGAAATTGGAAGCAGTGTTAACCAAAAGAGCACGTGCTTAAGTTGGGCAAGATACCTGTGTCCTCAGCTCTGCAAGACACAAGGATCACTTAATATTTTTAGTACAGAAGGGGGATGTCTGTTGTCAAGATCTCATGTTCTTTGCTGTTCAGATCAGTTAATTTCTGTTTCACTTCTACTGCAGAAGAAGTAGTCAAGTTCTGATACAAAGGGGAGGAGCAACTAATTGGGGAGATGACAAAAGAAATAATTGTCACTAATGCCAATCCTGTCTATTCATAGGCTTTTGAGTTAATTCTTAAACTTGTGCAGTGGATATTTGCCTACCATAAGTTACTTCATTCTTAACAGTTTTAAAAAATAACTGTTTATACATTTGACTTTGAGACTGTGTAAAGTCAATCATTCCATTTAAATACTTTCTCTTGTTTGAATAACAAATCTTGCGTGAAAAGACAGAGGAGTTGAAATCAAAGTTGGTGTGCCAGATTATCCTCTTTTCTCCTACTACTTAGTAAATGAAGTATCAACAAATAGGGAACATCAGTGCAGTATCAGATTGTGATATTGTCCTTTTGAATATTCCTAACTGCAAAACACAAACCAGATTTCACTTATGGGATGGTGGTAGGGTATAAGATCACCAAAAAGTGCTCTTTGTGTAGAAGAAAGTCTTGTCTGTTTAAGATATAAATACAAATATGAGGTTTGGAAAACAGGCAGAGAAATTAGGAAGATTATAGTTAAAGGCGATTTTGGGGTTGGAATTGTTTGTTTGGCCTATGGTGACTTAAGTCAGGGCTTCCTGATTTGTTCAGGCTTTTTGTGAGACTGTTTTGAATTTGTATTTCCTGCATCTAAAATAAGGAAGTACTTCCCCCCGCCCCCGATTTGTGGGTTTGATGGTGTGGAGGCAAGCTACTGTTTGTACTCTTTTGTAAGAGGCAGGGAAACTTCACTGGTAGTACCATGGTGTATTTGAAAAACAGATTGAGTCTCAAGCACGCATATGGCAAATGTCAATGACCAAAAAAACCCCCACAAGAAGACTTTTTAAACTTAAGTCGAAAGGTGTGACTCTGTTTATAACATACCAATGAAGATGCAATGTTAAACTGTGCTATTTTAATATAAGCCATTGGTTTCAGATTCTTAAGTATTTTCAGTTAGAGTTGTATTTTCTTAAGTTACAGATGTTTCCACAGATAAATAGGGAAACTAATTTATCTGAACATAGACTTACAACTGCAAGATACTGTTTTTAAGTAAAGAAAATTAATTTCTCTGTGTATTAATGTATATTAGTACATGAGCCTAAAAATTATTTTGCTTCAGTATAACAAGGAAATTTTTACGATACCTTAACTTTTTTAGTAGCATGGAAACTGTAACGTTCATAACACTCGTTGGTCTCTAACTTTGCGTAAAGTTTGTGGTGGGGATTTATTGTATTTTCTAGGGGAAAAATTGGAGACAGATTAAGAAGAGCTTTGTGAAATTTGATGCTTTTTATGGAAGAAGTTCAGTACCGCCGTGACTGTTTGAGCTCTGTTGTGTGTGTATATGAAGGTGTTAAAAGGAAGATGTATGCATTTTAATGCAGTTAAACTCATAAACTACTTTGTCCAGTGCTCAGCTGTTAATGCTCAGTAGTATAACAGGAGGCTGTTCCTGTTTGCCGTAGTTTCCAGTAGAATAATCACTGGAGGAAAGGGGGAAACATCACTAACATGTTTTGTTGACCTAAATAGTTTGAGAGTTGTAATAAATAAAGTCCATTAGTTCTCAGATATAATTCTCCTTTTTGTTAGCCTTACATATTGAGTAAGTAGTGTTTTTCTAGCTTAACAAATTCACATGCAACTATTGCTTGCCTTTTACTTTACTTCTGAAGGTATGCTTCACAAGTTTCCAGGAAGGCCTTTCTATGAAAAGCTTCATTAATCACTTGAGATCATCAGTAAATGAATGAGTTGGCTAAAAAGAAAAGGTTTCTGTTCAGTGTGTTCATGGTACTTTATGTAAATACACACATGTATATGATGAAAAATAAGTCCTGACATGCATTTTCCTTTAAAATATCCTGCAAATTCAGTCAAAGTACTCTAAACTCCAGAATAATTGATAAGAGGTTTTGTTTTCAGTACTGTGAAATTACAGTTTCCTACTCTAGATTTTGTTGGCAGGAACTGATGAGAATATTTCTATACCCTGTGTGATGACACCAGAATGGCACAAGGAATTACCTGCATAAAGTTTGCTAATATGTAATTGGGTTAGAGTTACTTTTGGTGAGACATCAAGTATACTATTTTTAAAATATCTCAAAAGATCTCTTGGTGGTCAATGGTTTTTACTTAAGCTGGCAGCTTCTCACAAGTGGGGTCTTCCAGGGATGGATACCGGGCCTCATGCTGTTCAACATCTTCATAAATAATCTGGATGATGGGATTGAAAGCACTCTCACTGAGTTTGCCGATGACACTAAACTGGGTGGTGAGGTGGACATCTCAGAAGGGAGAGCCATTTTACAGAGAGACCTGGACTGAGTGGAACAGTGGGCAAAAAGGAACAGTATGAAGTTGAAAAGAGACGGGTGCAAAGTCTTGCACCTGCGGTGACATAACCAGAGGGCCCAGTACAGGCTTTGGTCTGTGTGGCTGGACGGCAGCCCTGTTGACCTGGGGAGTCCTGATGGACAACAAGCTGAACTTGAGTCAGCAGAGCACTGCTGCAGCAACGAAGGCAAGCTGGATCCTGGGCTGCATCCCCAGGAGCATTACTAGCAGAGATGGAGATGTGATCATCCTACTCAGTGCTGGTCAAGCTGCACCTGGAGTGCTGTGTCCAGTTCTGGTTTCCGCAATTCAAGAAAGACACAGACAGAGTCTGTGAGGGGAGGATCTAAAGGAGGGTCACAGAGGTGATCAAAGGGCTGGAGAACCAGCCTTTTAAGGGAAGACTGAAGGAGTCTCCCTGGTGAAGAGAAGGCTTGAGGGGACCTCATCACAATATTCCAGTGCTTAAAGGACAGCTACGAAGAGGATAGAGGCTATCACTTCACAAGAAACCACATGGAGAAGACAAGGGGCAACGAGTACAACTTGCACCGGGAGAGGTTTCGTATCTATATAAAAAAGAAATCTTTGACAGTGAGAATAACCAATCATTGTAAAAACCTTGCCAGGGATGTGGTAGAGTCCCCATCATTGGAGGTTTTCGAGATGCGACGGGACAGGGTGCTAGATAATCTCATCTAGGCTCCGTTTTCCCATGAAAGGCACTGTTTGCAGCAGTGCTAGTTAAGCACGCAGTAATTACATATACTGTATGTACAAATTGCTTTCTCAGATGTAGCTATCAAGGTCGCATTTTCTGAGTTGACGCTGTACAGGATATGGTATCTATGCTGAGCAGCACAGTGTTTGTGTCATTTGTCTTGTAACCTCAGATCTGGTCAGAATAAAAAAAAAAAAGTCTTAAGGAGAAAAATATTTAAATCTAGTGGCGTGAAGGGATGGAGGAAACTCAACCACAGAATGCATACACGAAAAATCTAATTTCTAAATGGACAAAAAGATAAAGTGCTGTTAGGTACTTTCTTAAATATTTGTCATCCTAAATGGCAACTATAAATTGCAACTGTATCTGAATTTAAAAAATAAAAACAATAGGAAAAGCAGCTCCTGTATAGTTATTTTTTTCTCTTTGTAACATTTCATACCTTTCAAGTGAAGATGAACTCTTATCTGGAAGGAGGAAAAAAAATATTCCCAAGATTTAAACCAGCAAGTTCAAATTATCCATTAAGTTTGGGAAAATATCTCTGCTAAGCTAAGACAAACTTGCAAAATGATCAGGAGCTAGTAGGAGTTCTTACATACTTGGTAGGTTTTGTCTCATGATGGCTTCAGGTGAGAAGTTGCTCAATTAGTATATAACTCTCAAATTAAGAATTAGCATAGAATAAAGTTTTCAGTAAATGGGATGTAATTCTTTTTCATGAGTATGGCAGTAATACAGATAATTTGGATTATGAAAGGTTGTTACCATATACAGTCAGCTGTAGCCAAGCAACATTTAAGATTTACTGCCTGAAGATATGCAGTTTATTTGGGCATAAAATCATGACTTCGAGTATGCATCTCAATATACTTTCAAAAGGTAACTGAAGTAATTGGTGGAATCTAGTGTCCTTCTGATGGAGCCCTAACAATTAAAAAAAGAAAATAAAATGCCCAGACTATGCTCTAATTTCAAGTGTATTTTTTTCTCAACATATTATTATTCTGTAATAAAATTTGGAAGTGCCAGAGATTCATTTTAGGTTTTCAACTACAATCAGACAGGTAGCAACAATCCCCAGGTCAGTGTCTATTGAGAGTGAGGCCACAGCCTTGTTGCAATAGTATCTTGTCTCTGTTTTGTAAATCAGCATCTAATACGGCTACTGCCCATGTGCTACATGCAGTAGCTGTAGTACTTAGATATATGCATTTTAAAATTTACCTTCCTCGTAAGTTTTGTTTTTTTTTTTT
>VYXH01004092.1:63645-78076 GCA_013397275.1 Burhinus bistriatus
CCCCCTTTTTTTTTTTCAGACTGTGGGTTGCATGTGACACTAAAGAAAGGCGTATAGCTTTAAAAATTACTATTTCAGTTTCTGCAAAGGGTTTTTAGTATAATTCTTTCATAACCTTCATTTTTGGACTTCTATCATGTCCATTTACCTCTAATTGAAAAAGTGTTTTGACTTGTTCTAGAGTTTTAGGGAAGAATTTCCCTTTTGGTGCGGGGGTGAGGGAGATTTTGTGCAGTGTTTCCAGACTGCTGGAAAAATTATGATGTTCTCGCTCTTTCTTGGAAAGTTATTCAATTAATTGTCTGCCCTCTGTTAAAAAAATTAAGTATTTTTCTGTCTTTTTCTCAGTTTGTCTAGCCTCTGTCTCCAGTCACTGTGTTCTTTTTTGTGGGCTAATGGTATTACTAGTAAAAGAGGGGTTTTTTTTTCTTCTTTGATGTAGATTTTTGGAGAGTCTTTTCTAAAGCATAGTTATTGAACTAATATAATCTCCAGAGACTGAGTTGTCAAGGTTAAAGATAGAACTTACCTTTTTATTGTTTTATAGCTTATTGTTTATATCTATAGTTAACACACAGTTTTGTTTGCAGCAAACATAATCCAGGTCAGGTGACAACAGGTACTATATGGCTGACAAAGTATTGTTGCTTTATAGAAAAATTAGTTACCTTTCCACTGACTTATTATATTGCAAAGTTAGTTGGCTGGTAATGTTTTTTGGTTTGGGGTAGGGGGGTTTTTTTGAGTTTTTTTTTTTTTCATAGCAGGGATAACAATTTTCAGGCAAAGGTATAGTGCGGCAACTAGAGGCAGCAATTTAAGCTGTTGATGGGAGAACTTACTTTACTTTTATCATAATGTGTTAAGCTAAGAGATCTGAAGTTGCTTTGCATATTAAACAGCATTTACAAGAGCTAATGCACTTTTATTTATGTTGTATGCAATAATGTGTTATGTTTCTTCTTATGAACATGTTGGTATCTTGCTGATTCCCATCTTGTACAGCTGACTAAAGCTTACTTCATGAAGTCTGGCTTCATGGATACCTGCCTGGAAAAAAATCTGAGTGGCAGACAGCAATTTCCCAAAGAACAGATGTGGAGGGAGTTCTGTTTCCTTTGCTAAATACCACTGTTTCTTAATGGAGTTGTGCAGTTGCTTTCCTTTCATTGAAGTCTTTACCTGATTCCTTGCAGGCTGCTGCCCAATGAAGTCTAAGACTTTTGAGCTGAGACTGGAACAGTTTCTCTTTTTTCTTTCATATCTCTGATCTGTATGTCTTCTGTACCATTTTATTGAAGGGAAGTTATGTACCAGTATTTGCATACATAGGGTTAATTTTTATCCATCTTACTTTTTCTTTCTAGTCAGTGTTCCTCAGTGTTGATTCCCATGGGTCTAAATTGGAAATTATAAGTATGTGTGTTTAAAATGAAGACATTAGGATTTCTAAACCAGAAGTGGTAGATCTGTATGTGCTGCCTGTGGAAGAATCTGTCCTCCCAGGATAACCAAGAAAGCTGTGGGGACCTCAAAGGACTTTTGCTGATGTAATTTAGAAGTGAGATTTGGCATTTAAAAAAAAAAAATAATTCTTTAGTAGTTACTTTATATTTTAGGTGGGGAAACAGGGCTTGGCTTATATTTTTAGTGAATATAATAACTTTGAGAACTTGAAAGGATGTGAGGCCACTTTTTTGCCCCATGAGGTATTTCTATGGATAGTGTTACCCAGCTGTATGTTCAGGTTGGCTGCTCATCTCCAGTTGCAGTTGTACAGTAGCTGGGAACTCTAGACCTATGAGGCACTTCCTAACGCCAAGTGCTGACTTCGCTGTGGAATGCTGCTTCCATGGTGATAAACATCAGTCAGTTCTTTAACTACCAATACTCCCTCTTTTTTTAACACTGTTTAAATATATATGCTTTAAGTGTACTTGCATTCAACACATTTAGTACAGTTTTATTGAAAAGGGCAGTTTTAAGAGGTTGTACTTACGCTTTATTTAATCCTAGCATGAGACAAATATGATAAATCATTTAAACCTAAAGTATGCTATCTATTTTCTTATTTTCTACACACTAAAATATCAAGAATCTATGTAGCCCTCCAGATACTTATACAACTGTTTTAGTCTTTTTATGTAAGGTATTCTATTGATGGTGGAATGTGCTGGATTTTGTATTAGAAGCTTTGTAGTTTATAAAACTTGCCCACAGAGCATATCAACCCATGCAAGTGAACCTTTTTTAAGGAAAATAAGCTGCAAATATCCAGAGATCTGACTTGCTGTTAAATGAAACAATATAATCTGACTTAATAGCAATCAGCTTTTGCTCCTGTTACACATCTCCCTGACCGGTTTTCGAACAATATTTATTATACCTGTTTCTGCATAAATTTTACTAAATATATTCTTGGTGATATTTTGGTCTGTATTCTTCATCTTCCTTGAAGACATTGCTCTCTCATCTGATAATTGTTCTTGAAGGTGTAATATTAAATTGAATTAATTCTGATGCTAAATTTGAAATAATAGAACACTAATGTAATAAATTGAAGTTTGGATGTAAAGGCTATTAACCACAATAAATATCCTAGTGTAGTGAAATTAGTGTTGTAATGTGGTGTTAGAAGTTTGAGTTTGGAGGGGAAGAAAAACCTCACTGAAATACATTGTCTGGAATGCATCTTCAGACAATGTGAACTTTCCATAATTTTAGGCATAAAATAGTGTCTTGAATAGGTGCCATTCAGAACACCTCTATGGATCCAAGGTTCCTGCACCTAGTCAGTGGACAGAGAGGGGCTCTGGTGTGAAGGAAGTATGACTTGCCCTCAGTTTTAGTGAAAGCCTGAGGCTTTTAGGTTTTCTGGATTATATGTGTACTGGATACTGACATTACTCTTGCATGCTCACTGTATATAAGTTGATTTCACATATTTGCACTGCATTTTATTTTAGTTTATTTTAGGAGATGTTTCAGGTAGTAAGATTCATTACGGTAGTGGATAAACAGCAACACCTGGAAAAAACTACTTGCCTGTGAAAGAGCATTGCTACTTGTATACATACCTGTCTGTAAACGTGCACCTGAGGCTTCCTTCAGTGCTAATATGGATTTTACCAATATTGAGAGGTCTGTGGACTCTGGTGTTAGTGAGAGTGTGTATTTTGATATATATATATATATATGTGTGTGTGTGAATATATATTGAGATATATGTGTGAACTTACGATTTACTGAGTCATGTAGTAAGTGTATATTCTAGTAATTTGTCAGTAAAAGTGTTGAACAGTTGATGTTTGAACAGAGTGCAAGTACATGTACTTATATATTTAACTACACAGAATGTGATATGGGTGAAGTTTGCAACTACACATGGAGTAACTCTTTAAAAACGCTGAGATGAAAGCGATAAGCCGTACTGCTTTCAATAATCCCGCCTTGAGGTTTCAAGGTCTCCTTATCGAGATTTTAAATCTTCACTTATTACTAAATTCTTAGCTCTTTACTGAGTTAAAAAAAATTCTATGTGAAAGGCCATGTATTTAACCTAAATTTGCAAAAGCTCTTTATGAGTATTGCAAGATATTAAGAAATAATGAGCTCTGTAGAATTGTATCATGCTGGCAACGAGAATGGGCAATGAATCAAGTGCCTTGTATTCAGGCTAATACGTCAGTTTGTATACTTTGCCTAGTCTAACAATGTAATGAAAATTCTTAAGTGAAGTGTCTTAACTCTGTCTACATTGACTTGTCCGCTTTAAAGATGAAGTACTAAATTGCAGTTTTCTGTTCTCTGGACAGCAAAATGAACAAACGTGATTAACTTAAAATGAGGTAGAGGGATCTTTTGTGTACTTGGTTAGAGATCGATAAATGTAGCACTGTTGGCACTGGCCTGAAAGTTGGCTTTCAAACAGTGTTCTTGCCTGAAACTAGTGAGTTGTATAGATCTATTTAGTACTTGTTTTTCAGGTAAACTTAGAGTTGCTCATTTAATAAATACATAAAAAAAAAGTACTAATGTTGGGCACCTGAGGAAAGTCCTGTGTGTGTGTTTTTTCCTTACTAATGAAGTTGCAGTAGGGTATTCCCTGAAAAAGTAGGTATTGAAGAGGGGTACAAGGTTTCCTCTTGATTCAGTCAGTAGCATCAGAAGAAGCCTGTCCTTGTCACAAAGGAGTAATGGCTGCTGTGGAATTACTTGGAGGGCTGAAAAACGTGAATCATGCAGAGCTAAGCCTTGTAACGAGGTCTTCTTGTTTATCACTTGCCCCACTGCTAGGGAGTTAAAGGGTATTTTGGTAGGATAATTCACTGCAGGAACTACCTTTATGCAAACCAAAAGCATAGCTTGGTGTTGTAGACAAAATGGAATTGTTTAGATTGGAAGGGACTTAAGATCATCTAGTCCAACACCTTTGTTCAAGCAGGGTCTAGAGCAGGTTGCCCAGGACCATGTCCAGTCAGGTTTAGAATATCTCCACACATGGAGACTCCGCAACACCTCTAGGCAACCTGTATTTGACCACCTTTACAGAAAAAAAGTGTTTTCTTGTGTTCAGAGGGAATCTCATGTTTTTTAATTTGTGCCCATTGGCTCTTGTCCTGTCAGTAGACACCACTGGAAAGAGTGTGTCTCCATTTTCTTCTTTCCTTCCCATTTAATACATACACTCGAGTAAGATTCCCCTCTTGAGCCTTCTCTTCCCCAGGCTGAAGAGCCCCAGGTCCCTCAGCCTCATAGTATGAGAGGTGCTCCTGTCCCTTAATCATCTTTATGGCACTTTGCTGGACTTGCTCCAGTATGTCCATGTCTGTCCTGTTCTAGGCAGCGCAGAACTGGACGCAACACTGCAGGTGTGACCTCACCAGTGCTGAGTAGAGAAGGATCACCTCTATCAGCCTGCTGGCAATACTCTGCCTAATGCAGCCCAAGATGCTGTTGGCTGCCTTTGCTGTGAGGGCACGTAACTGGCTCACAGTCACTTTGTTGTGTAGTAGGACCCAAGGTCCTTCTTGGCAGAGCTGCTTTCCAGCTGGTCAGCCCCCAGCATTTACGGATGCCTGGGGCTGTTCATCCCTGGTGCGGGACTTGGCATTTCCTTTGGTTAAACTTCATGAGATTCTTCTCTGCCAATTTCTCCAGCCTCTCCACGTCCTTCTGATAATTCAAACAGTTCAGAGAAACTTCTATTTATTTTTTTTTTGTGATGGAGTTGAGATACTATTTTTCATATGTGTTTGAAAACAGGTTATAAAAACTAGCTTCTCCCTTATGCACTTAAATAGGCTCTCTCAGTATCAATAGTTGACAACCAAGATCACTTACATATGACAAAGTGTTACGACAAATTGTGGTGAACACATGAAAATCAAGATCAGTCAGGTTTTTTGATTTAAAGTATAGAGGGAAGCTTTAGTACTATAGAAATAATTAAGAAAATGGCTACAATACAAAGAACTAAAATATGGATATTTAAGAGTTGCAGATCTTAAGACTTACTTTGGTCTCTCCAAAAAAGGAAAACTAGCATAGACTTTAAACTTGGGTAACTGCCAGTCCGTCCACGGAATGCAAATTTTGTGTGCTGATAATACCCATTAAGTTTTTTTTAGTTCTTTGAATGCTAGAAAAATAGTGAAATAAACAAGTGTCTCAATAACAGTTTCAACTGAATTTAATACATTTTTCTTGATCATATGCTTTCACTAGATGATACTATGTCATAATGAAATGTGTATGAAGTAAAAAATTCAAAATACAAAGATGCTATAACTGTATCCTGATAATGTAGATCATATGCTCTATTTTTTGCTTTTTATCGTTTATGAATCCTGAGATAATTTTTTGCTGAATTGAAGTTGCTTGATGGAGTATATTTTGAAATAGCCTAACAGTAAATTTCGCTGTAGAATTGCATTAATATTAATTCATACATCTGAATAAAACCAGCTTTACATAATTGTAGTGAGTTTTGAGATGTAGTTACAGAGTGAGGCAGTCCAGTACAGTCACCATAGGACTGACAGTGGGATGCATTAAAACTTTGGAAATAGGTATAGACCAAAATGTGGGAAAAAATCCAATTAATATGGGACTGCTTAAGCCAAACTGAAGAAAACCAGTGCATATTAGAGGAATCTATTGAAAAGAAGTTAGCATAACAGTCTGAGAAATTCTGTGCTAACAGATTGTGTAGTTAATGTGTGAGTTAATGGTAACTTTTATGTTACTGCGTTCTGTATTTTTAGAAAAACTGAAGGGAAAGTAAAGGAAATGGCTGTTGCAGAAATCTTTCTGCATATTTCTTCATACAGAAGCTTAGAGGAGTTTCCATACTGGAGTCCTTCTTTACAGTGTTCATGCTGGAAGATCTCTCTCAAGCTAAAGTGGTACTAGAAAAGTTTTTTGGACAAAATGACACAAACACTAAGATTGCTGAGATGACGAGACTGCTTGATATTTATCCCTCTTTTTTGTACCTGATTATGTCTTACTAAGGCACATAAGTGCATGTATCACCTTAGTATTTATCTACATCAGTACTTAAAACTGTTTTGACAACAGTAGTAAGATAGATGGTAAATATATAGCTCTTTTATTATTTTTTCTATTGAAGAAAAGTATCTTGTGGATAAATCAAGAGCTCCCGAGCCCAGTAGCAGAACAAGTGAGCCAATAGGTGTTATGATGGGGAAGAACTAACACATGTATTGTGGGAGAAAGTCATGCTTTGCAAACATAGTGGAGTTCCTTGAAGTAATTGCCGAGTATAAGGATAACAAAAAACTTTTGATGAGGCTCTTCGTTTAAGCTTTTTATAAGAAATAAACTGCTTTGGGCTAGGGTTGTTTTGTGGATGCATGGATGGATGGATGAATGAATGAAGTGAGAGCTGGTCATCAGTTTATTCAAAACAGAGACATTGGTAATGGAGTTTAATAGGTCTGTGCTATTTCACAGTCATAAGGGATCTAAAATGATCAATAATGATTATCTAATGATGATTGAGTAGTAAAAATTGAAGCTATAGGAAATCACAGAAGAAATCAATGTTCTTTGGTGCCTGGGTAATTAAAAGTGGTAAGTGAAATTCAGCATTGATTAACGTTGAGTGTGTGCACGGGAGAAAAACCTCTCATCTTTATATACTTGTGTTGTTGAATGTTGAACTAGCTTTGATTTATAGTACCTAGTTTTGTGAAAGAGACAATTTACTACACAGTGACTGTAAGAATTAACCAGATACTTCAGTTAATAACTTAAAATTTAATGAAGAACAGAACAGGAATGTCGTGGTTTGGGCCAGATTGGCCCAATCCAGTGGAACGACAGATGCTCGCTCTCTCTTGCTCCTCTCCCGGAGGGAGGCAAGAGAGAGAGAGAAAAAGAGAGACTTAAGAGTTTAGAAGGAACTAAACTACTTTAATGAAATATTAATAATACAATAATAAAAAGAAAATAATGAAATATATGCAAAACCGTATCAAGCTCCCAGGATGACAGTCACGTCACCAGCAGGCGCTGGGGGAAGTCCCAGACTGGACTCAGTGACGGACGGGATCTGGATTCCGGATCTGGATTCAGGATCGGGATGAAAGGCAGACGCAGAGACAGAGTCCTCCTTGGACGTCGACCATTGAAGAAAGAGAACTGACACTTTGATCCTTCAGCTTTTATACTGAGCATGAGGCAGATGGGATGGAATACCCTGTTGGTCAGTTTTAGGTCATCTGTCCTGTCCACTCCTCCCCGCAGGTGTGAACCCTCTATGCTTTTCTGCTTCCGACCCTCCAATGGGGCAAGTAACAAAGTTGGCTGGCCCTGGTTGTTATAGCAATAAGGATAAGCAAGAGCCTCTCTGCATACCGTTCCTTGGCATGAACTATAAACATGGGTCTTATCACTCTGAGAGTGAACAGTTTTCTGCACAACATGCTGTTAATTTCAGCAGTTAGAAGAGGCCTAGCTAAAAAGTAAAGTTACTGAACAAAATTGGTCCTGTCCTTCAAACCAGGACAAGGAAACATTGTACTGCATTGTGTACTTACGGTGTGTAGTTTCCCCCTGATTCAAAAAGTATATAGTAGCAATAAAAAAGCACTGGGGGGTTGTGGTGATGGTAGGAATTGGAATAGCTTTCATACAAGGATAATTGGAAGAGAGGTGACCAAGGGAGAAATGATGGAATTAAGTAAAGCTGTGTCTTGGGGCAGGTGAGTAAAGAGTCATTGTTCCTTTTGTGATTGAAGAATGGCAAGCTCAAAATGAGGTACACTTTCATGCAGCCTGTTAGGTGGTGGAGTTCATATCTATATGATGCTGTAAATGCAAGAGATTAAAACAGGTACAGAAAATGTTCAGACAAAATCACTGAAGAAAATTCTGGCTAGAGCCAGAACTATAGCAATGTCATTTTTGGCTCAAAAATACACTAGAGAAGTACTACTGTATGCTGGACTTGTTCATATCCTCTTTTCCATACACCGTTATCGTCATCTCCGGGGACAGTATGAGAGTCCAGACTGACCTTTGATTTCACTCCATATATCTATTCTTTTGAAACTTCTAAGTGTGGTGTAGTAATGAACAAAACCAAACCAACAGAACATATAGAAGCATTGTTTTCATATGGAAGAACTCTCTGCACATTGTAATGGCTCCCTAGTATGCCTCTTCTTAATTTCAGGATAAAATGAGGTATTTTAAATAGATTATGAAACTGTTGATACAACTATTGTTGTTAAATAAATGTGATATAGAAAAGACTGTATCAGACCATGAAACTGAGTGAAGGACATCAGAAAGGAAGTTGTCTCCCCCTGCTCTTTTTTAATCACCTCTGAAATACTCTTACCATGTAAGATGTAAGTGGAAGTCATATATTTGCTTTTGTAAACCAATTTATTTTAGTAATCCAATTTAACTATTAATATAAAAAGAAAATGTCTGTGTAGAGCACAAAGCTAAACAGGAAGATTGCTCTGTAATGACAGAATAAGGTAGAACTTAGCATTGGCTGAAAATACCTCTAAGCTACAATACGTGTTTCTAAGAAGTACAGGATATGCTGTATTTAAAGAAGATACATACTAAAAATATATTGAACCCATCCAAATGGGGGAAAAAATCCATCATAAAAATGGGACCTTCTTATTTTAATAAAGCATATTAAACTATTGGGTATATGACTGCCTGTTATAATGATGGCTTAGTATCGTTTCTCTTTAAGAGGAGGGTCTTATAGCTACTATAGGTCTTGAAGGACAGATGTTCCTTCCTTTCTGTATTGGGAAAAAAGTCAGATGGCATATTGAAAGTTTGAGGAAGATGGAAAGAAGAAAGCTGAGAGATGAGTTGTCTCTGCAGCCATCAACAATAATGATTGTGTCTCCTTTCATTCAGCCTTTACCCTTTTTCTCCAAACCATTATTGCTAAAACTCTGTAGTATATTTCCATCTGTGTGCTCCTTCTCCCTGTTTGTTTACCAGTGATACCACTTAAAATAGCCATGCTTCTGTGTTTTCCTTTGTACTGGGACAGCATGTGGCATTCAGAAGTTCTTCTTGTTTAGCTAATGTAAGTGAATTAAAAAGGCTATTCCATGTTTTATGTTATACGCTAGGTATCCCAAATATTTTACTTCCATTATTCACAACTCTCCAAAATTACCTTAAGCTTAGTCTTGTATTTGCAGTCCACCATTAAAATAATACCATGGTATTTTTTCTTCAGAAACATACTTCTGTTGAAAAAATTAATGATTTTGAGAGTTAAGGATTTACAAGTCCCTTAATTATTATAGGCACCCCACCCCACCTCTGCCTTTTTTTTAATCAACAACCAGAATAGTTTCTTCTCTGGATACTGTAGCAAAGGGCTGATTATTGAAGAGCTTTTTACATAAGCAACTCTTGGCACACAGCTTCCTTAGATGTTGTTTACCTGATTTTGGAGTGTGATTTGAATTGAACATGAGATCAATAGCTTGAATCTGTATTTCAAAGCTTTTTTGTTAAGTATTTTGCTTGAAAGAGTTCATATCTAAGATCTGAAAAGCAGTGTTTTCATGGTGAATTCTGAGTGAAACAGTATTGAAATTTGCTTTTACCTGTTAAAAGTGTAATGTTTGATGTTAAATGTTAAAAGCATAATTATATAATAAAAATATAGTATATAATATATAAAAAGTATAATTTGTATACTATTTTTCATCATTATTTTAGAGCTTTTAAAAAGACACACAACAAAATACCCAGCATGCCTGACAGACCAATGAAACTGTGACACTTTCTGTAATACTTGCTTTTTTCTGCATAGGCTTCTATTTTAATATTTTGAAAGAAAAAGTATGATACAAAAGTAAGATTAAAGTTAAAAAATTGTAAATATTCCCATTTGACCCATGTTGTTGTATTCAGTGTTTAAAAATCTTCCCTTGCCTAAAGAAAAAGACTGAATTTTGTCTTTTGAAGCAAACCCTGAAATGAAGCAGGTAATTGTACTGCCCCAGAGCAAACCAGGATTTTGAGAATTTTGTTGTGCTTCTGCTTGATGCATGGAAAAATTTTCTGTGTTAGTTGTGACCCTGGACAAATTGATTGACTGAACAGATTTGAAGGCTTAAGGACAGAATGGACTCCCAGCTTTGGCAATTCATCACCATCACTCATTTGCTTTTAAAAATCCCTGGGTGTGACCTAGCAGCCTGGTAGATGTTCTTTGCCTACTGCTTCTCACAGCGTGGGGCTCAATGCACAGAGTGACCCATGCACTTTGTACTGCTGTACAAGCAGTTAGCATGGTTTCTCTGATGAATTTACCGAAAAATTGAAATTCTTTAATGGATTTCCTGGATATTTACTATGTATCTTTGGAGAAGGTGTCTTTTAGAGGGTTACAAAGTATTTCTCATGAAGTTGCACTTACCCTGCATAGCTTTATTTCTACATCTGTCTTGAGTCCAAATTGTTGTTTGCCTCTTATTCTCTTATTTATATTATTGATCCATTAAATGTTTTTTTCATTGCCATTTGCTTTCCTTTTTCATCATCAGTGTAAGTCCAAAAAGGTGATCCTTTAATACACTCAAGATGCAAAACCTGACTATATAAGTGCTCTGAAAATATTGTGATGCTCTTCTTGATTCTTATCATTTTCGTGGTAACATTTCTTAGTTCAAACTAAGCCACTGTTTGGAGAGGTAACTTCAAACAGAAAAGTTTTTATGAAATTAACAGATTTAATAACACCCAGCCTTAAAGTAATTCCGATTATCCTTGTAGTTTTACTTTGTTACCCCTGTTTTCAAATTCTAGCATGATTTTACCACTTATTCTCATTATAGCTGAAGGAAATATTTTCTGTCTCACATACTTCAAAAGTGAGGACTGCAAGCCTATAAATAATTTTGGGTTTGATAGCATTTGATTTTTTTATAGCTTAAAATCTCCTGTAGACTGAGGGGGAAAATAGGTTTGAATTTGAAGTGAGGGATCAAAGACTAATTTTTTAATTTAGGTTAAGTGTGTTCTGTAATACATGTTTCTGGAAAATAAGCTTTTAAAACAGCTTATACTTTAGCTTTTCTTCAGGCATAGTTACTTGATAGATCAGCTTTCAATCCTGTATTACATAATTTTATACAAGCTGAAAATAGTCAAATTAGGTCTAATCAGAGCTGAACAGATCAGATCAAAGATATGTCTGGTCTAATATGTCACTCCCAATGGGTCAATAACAGACGGCATAAACATGTAGGTACGAAATTGGACAAGTAAATAGCAGTGCTTCCCTGGCATGCTTTGTTAACATCCATCAATTTGTACTTTATGGCCTTCCTCTCTATTTTTGCAGTTGTCACTTAAACATTACCTAGTTGAGAAAGACAACTTCCTAATGCTATTTGATTCTTCATTATGTAATTCCCTAGAATACTTGATCATTTTCCATTAGATACCATATCTGTCATTTTCAACCAAAATATCTGGTTTAGTTTTTCTCTGAGAAGATGCAATCCACTGAAGAATCATGTATACCTGTTGTAAAATTTAAACTTAAAGTTTAAGTCAGGAAGTTTATGGCACTTAACAAGACCTTAAAACCATCTTCTTTGTTGTCGTTCTATTTTTCTGTTGTTTTTTTGGTGGTTTTTGTTTTGGTTTTGTTCATAGGGATGTATTCCATGGTAGTAATGCCAGATGGACTTATGGCTGGCTGTTCCTAGATTTAAGTTACAATGCATAAAGCCAATATCTTGTTCATGAAAATTCCCTTTGAATTCAATGAATAAAATGGGGGGGTTGACTCTTGCAGTTACATGACCATCATTGTCCTGTTTGCCAGTTGCCACTTAATGTTCAAGTGCGTACGGTGTGATACGTTGTGACTTTTTAACATTACTGAACTTCATTAGAACTGCAATTTGTTCTTTTCATATTTGGAATAAATAATGAGCTAATTAAGGTAATTAATAATTCATAGAAGTATATTTGTTTTGGAATGGGTGGAAATTAAGTTTTGAAGAGTCCAATGCAAGTGGAGGAGTGACAGCTGTTTCATGTAACTGCTAACTGAATCATTAAATAAATGTGAATGATTTCATTTGTATGGATAATTGATAGAGACAACTGTTTTTATCTTGTCTCTTCAATTAGCGGCATGCGTAATTATTTTTCGACACACTTAATTTTGCTTGGTTTTTTTTTTTTTCTTTTCAGGATGGATTAGATGCTTTGGTATATGACTTGGATTTTCCTGCCTTAAGAAAAAACAAAAACATTGATAACTTCTTAAACAGGTGTAAGTATTTAATGTTTCAGTTAGTAAACAACAAAAGACTATAAATACCAGCAAAAATAAAAAATAAGGTGGTTCTAGCTTTTTGAAAGGCAACTAGGGATTTGGGGTACATTAAGTTTTTGGGTGCAAGTTTTTTTAAGAGTCTGATTATTTATTTATTTCCCAGTGAGAAGTGGCAGCTACCTATGCAAACCTAATCCCCAGCAAGTGAATGTCCAAGTTTGTTGCCACTATAAATGGCATTGTTTTCAGTGACACAAAGCCTTTTAAGAGAAAGGCCTGTTATCTTTTTTTCTTGGCAACTCTGTGGATTTCCATAACTTGCTTTGTAATTTCATGTACTACTACATCATAAGCAATTAACACTAAAATGATGTGACATATATACAGTGTCAAGAAATCATATTAAAAATTTGTTCACTGACAGGCTGGAGCATATGTTTTGTAGAATTTTTTTTTTTGTATAAAAGGTCTCTTTTCATTATCTCATTAAATTCTTGTACTGCATAGCTGTTGTACTTACTTGTGCATGCAGCTGGTATGTCTGCAGAATTATTCTCTGTATTTACTCTGTATTTTTCCACGACCAGATTTCCTGCACGTTCTACTCTGTAATAACATTTTAAATGAATAAAGTTGATTTTTTTTTTTATAGAAGTCATAGTTCCATAATTTTCATGATTCGGAAAAAAACCCCAAACCAACCCAAAAAGGCATTTAAGAGTTAAGTTTTTTCTAGAGGCTGCCAAACTGACAAATTCTGGAATTCATGGCAGAGACATTTGTTGATTCAAGACTCGCTTCTGCCTGTGGACTGAATGGGCAAGCCTTGAAATTAAACTAATGTTGTTAGATTTTTAAAGGCTTAAGCATCTCAATTAAATGTTGTAATAAATGGCTTTTATGGCAAATATAAAGTAATTTCACTAAAATATTTTTTCTTTGCTTCATGGAAATCTGTGTATTTATTTCTGTTTCCAAGGTGTTTTCAAATAGTTTACTTGGTGCAACTGTAAGCAATGGTAGTGAATTTTGTGGGTTTTTTTTATTCCCCATTTGTGGGAATGTATGAGTCCACTAGATCTAGTTGATGGCTCACTTGCACGTAAGCTGGTTGCTGAAAGGCCTAAGTTCAAATGTTCTGTTTAACTGTTCACAATTCAAGCTATATTTGATATCATACACTGTGTTACATGCACACTTTGTATACTCAGTTATTTACAGAGAAGGTGTGGAGGAACTCTTAGAGAAAAGAGAAGTTGTGTTAGGCAAAGGAAATACTCATTGCAACAGATAATTTGAATGTAATTTTTATGAATAGTGAAATCATTAGTGATTCACAAAGGGCTTCACTTGTGCCACTAGAGCTGAGTGAAGGAAAAGAAAACTTACGTTTACAGTCTGTAGGTATAAATTATATACTGTGTAAGATGTGACCTGAGGTAATATGAAGGTGGAACAGACCATATTATTTCACTTCAGACTGCCTTTGGAACACTAATCTTGCTGTGTTTGCTGAAATATGAAAGCAAACTGTGGATGTGCAAGTAGTGGCCTTAGAGGGAACTGTGAAGTCTAGTTTGTCTTGAGTTTCTATTAAAAAAAAAAAAAAAA
>VYXH01004092.1:78112-116389 GCA_013397275.1 Burhinus bistriatus
TGAAGTCTATTTTTTTTTTAGTTTCTATAAAAAAAAAAAAAAAAAAAAAAAGACATATAGGAACATTGTCATTTTTATTTTCTTTCTAATAGAAAACTGTTTAAAATACCATTTTGCTGTGTTAGCTGTCCAGACAGTTTGCACCATTATTCTAGAACTTTAAAATTAATTTCTAGAGTGCAAATAAAATGGGAGTTACTTCCTTTATTTTATAGAGTGATTGCCCTATGAGCCAGTCCTTATCCCTTCTTATTTTTTTTCTGGTTTATGTTGTGTATTTGTGAAGCCTTCAAAAACTGCTTTTACTGCCTAAGGCTGTGGGAGTTATTTTTGCAAATGTGTAGAACCTTATTGATTTTCTACCATATAGAATTAAAAGAATAAAGAAGTCAATATTCCAGATGGTTGAGTGCCCTACATTGCAGCAGGGACTCAGTTTATTTCAAGACAGCATCTAAGCTTATAATGAAACTTCATGGCAAGTTGGAGAATGCAGTCTTTTGCCATGAGAGCTACCCCACCTGTTCGTACAGTGTAAGCTGGCTGGGTCCTCCACTGTTGGTGACAGATAAGGAACTGCCTATTTAAATATGTTGCAGCCTGATAAACTTTGTTTAACAGATCTTAGCATACGGAGGTCAAATTTCCATCTCTGTTGTTACTATAACATATTGTCTGAAGATAACTGAGTGTTAGTATGTCTCTCAAGCAGTAAATTGCAATTCGCAACTGCTCACAAGCCCCGTTTACATTATTTAAAAATCTTTAGTTCAGATTGCTCTTGAGATGTATTTTCCTTAATTCTGTTTTGGCCATAGGCAAGGCTTGTGATTGAAAACCATTTAAAGCATTCATACTGTGCCTAGCTTTCTTTTGCACCAGTGTCAAGATTTTTCATTCAGAAGTGGTGAAGCTCCTGTTGTGAAATTACTAGGCAGTAAGTTAACAATAACTAGAAAATTGTTGTCATGAGAATCGCTGCGTTTTGGTTCCATGCAGTCTTCCTCACCTTCCACTGTAAGTCTGTTTTCCCCAGGGCAAATAAGGCAATGCATTATTTTTTTGAATTACTGAATATTTTGATCCTTGTGTGAAATAATTTGTTAGAACTTACAAATTTAATATAATTTATTGAAATCAGCTAGTGATATACTGCATTCTAAATTAATTGGGAATTTCTTTATGTTAAACAGTCATGCCACAGAGAGGTTATTCAAACAAAGCTATGTTTGTTCCTGTTGCGGTAATAAAATCCTACTGAATTTTAATTGTACGTAGGCTGCTTTTATTTTAGATAACGGACAGTGCACTTAGAAATCTACTGGTAATTCTCTGTTATCTGCCTAATAATTTTTTTAAAATATGAACTTAAAAAATGACATTTCTCCTCCTTTCTCTTCCCCTGTCCTTACTTCTTTCTAAACTTGGCTTTTAGGCCTACAATATTATTTTTGAAAATAAAATATCATTGCATAATTTATTTTATTAAAAGCATATCTGTTTTAGTAGATGTTCCTTGCTTTTAGAAATACTGAAGCATGAAGCTTTTCCATGCAATCTCATGCCAGTGTTGACCCACATGGATTAAAATAGACTGTTTTAATCTTTGACCAAATTTGGAATTAGAATATCTGCCCAGTGGGAGTTTGTAAATTATTGTAGTTTATAGAATGACAGGTTTATATAAATAATTGCAATGATTCCCACTGCATGTTTTAAATTAAAATCTACTTTTTTGAGTATTAGAAATAATAAAAGTGCGGAAAAGTGAGAGCTTATTTTTTTTAAATAGTTTCTTCAAGCGTCTCGTATGTGTACTTTATGTACTGAAATGTGTTGCATGTTTATCCAGAAAGAATCTTTTTTATACTAATCAGCTTACAAGCAAGTTCATGCTGGATATGAAATTTTTGCATAGCTTTTTTTTTTGCAGGTAATTATTTTAAAATAAATTCCCAAATTAAGATTTCCAGTAATTTGATTTTATAGAAGAGTCATTGCATTATGTTTATGTCAGGTTTTGGTTACTATGGTAATGAGAATGAGGTCATGCATTCTCCACAGAGGTTTCCAGTAGGAAGGTAGGTTCAAAAGGAAGTCCCCTTTTTAAGCAGCACATCTTCTAATAACTATAAAAAATTGAAATGAGATGAATGGGTTTAATTAAATTGAATATATATGAAATGTGAATTTTCTTTTATGTAGATAAAGACACAGTAAATAAAATGAGAGATCTGCGCATGAAAGCTGAAGATTATGAAGTGGTGAAGGTGATCGGTAGAGGGGCATTTGGGGAGGTTCAGTTGGTAAGTTGTTTCTGTTTTTACATTTGAACGTATTCTGTAGTATTTGCTCGTGTGTCTGTTTCTGAATACAATGTTCAGAAGATGCAATCTTATAATATTAAAGCCTTTAGCTCAGTGTAATTTTATTTCTTTTTATCCCATGGAAATGTTTTTGAGAATCTTATATTTCAGTACTCTCAAAGTGCACAAGTACTTGTTTTGCAGTGTAGTCACGCTTCTATATTAAAATAAAATGGAATGTGTATTCCTCATTATCAAGAAAATTAGCCATTACCACTGTATACATGGACACTTGAACAAATCTTCAGGAGTAGAATAATTTCTGCTGCTTCAGGGACTACACCAGATTTTTGTGGACATTGTTCTCACATATGAGAGACGTTGTGTGTTGTTTGTGATTGATTAGCCAGCCAGGCTTATTCATCCTGCTTTATTGAATTGTGAACTGGTTGGAGAAACTGGAAATATGGCAGCAAGTATACATTTCTGCTAATGAACTCTGTAAAATGCTTGTAGTTTTAAGTTTGTAGTATTTAATAGGTGCCTATATTTGTCCTTTTAGAGACACATACCTACAAATTATGATGCGGCTGTTATGCCTATGGACTTCTATGTTGAATAGTTCTAGCAAGTATTTTAAGAGCAATGCATATGTTGTCAGATAATGGAATGTAATTATTCTGTAGACCTACAGTATATAATTCTTTATAAAAATGTGAAGAGTCTGATAAAACTTGTTAAATAGTGAAGCAGGAAAAGTAATACATTCAATAGTGTTCTTCATATGTTAATGTGGGAAACGAATGTGTTCTGTGTGTCACATTTGTCTTCATAGGTAAGGCATAAATCCTCAAGGAGAGTGTATGCTATGAAGCTACTGAGCAAATTTGAGATGATAAAAAGATCAGATTCTGCATTCTTCTGGGAAGAAAGGGATATTATGGCTTTTGCTAACAGTCCCTGGGTTGTTCAGGTATAGTGATATTCTTTTTAAAATATTGTCATTGTAGAATAGTTTCGTTACAAAGCTGAATGACTTGGAATTACATGTTTTCATTTTTAGCTTTTCAAAGTCCCTTTTTGGTTGTATTGGTTTGTTAGGGAAATACATTATTAGCATTAGGATAGCAGATACTGCACTTGCTTCAAAACAGTATTTTGTCATAACATTTACAAGATAAGCTCTTCTGTTTAATAATAAAACTCTTTGCCGGATAGATATTGGTGAGCCTGCTCTGTACTAGTTCTTTGACGCATCCAGCATACCGAAACACATGCTTAAGACACAGCTTCTGTATATTCTAATTTCTGTATGTATATTTGACTGCAGATCATGCCCACTCTGGTTATTTTTTCCGCATCTCAGTGTTATCACTGACAGTTTTTTGAGAGGTATTGCTAGCTTTGAAGTTTATAAGGAGCACACCTGAAGCAGTCATCACGCATTGTGTGTGCACATGTTCACTTGTTCGTTTAAACTGTTCTTACCATTAAGCATGTAAATTCTTCTCTTAGGTTAGCATTAAACAAAATCATTCAAGATTCACGTAAATCAAATAGGTAAATACATTCTATCTGTCTGGGAGTGATTGTCCAGAATAGTACTTCTATGATTTTCAAAAAGTTTTAGGTTAGGAAACTTAAATCTACTTGTGCTACTCAAGTTGAACAGAACATTCACAACTATAAGGGTAATATTTTTACATAATTGTTTAAAATTTAGACTCACTTTCTAAACAATACATACATTGACAATAGAATAATAAATATTTAGTGATAGCACAAAGAGAATCAGGCAGATGTTTGCAATACAGTAGTTTCATGCTTACGTATTGTCAACTAGCATCCCAGTGAATGAAGAAGCATTTTGTCCTCTTATGCAATGAGCGTTCTTTGAAATGATCTCAACATTTATTGCACCAAAGTCACTAATCTTAATTTCTAACCATAAGTCTACTAGTTCCATTGTAATATAAAGGGACAGAAGATCTGGCTGAAATTCACCTAGAGACTAATTCCCTTCTAGGAGGTGTGCTGGATGATGCAAAGTTGCTGCAGTAGTTATAGCAGTTCTGTTACTCTGTAAATCAGTTTGTGCAGAAATTCCTTTGGTTTCCAACAAGCAAAAGATTTAAGGTAACTTGAACATTCGTTGACTTGTTTTTTGTTTGTTTGCTTTTTACAGTTATTTTACGCATTCCAAGATGACCGTTACCTTTACATGGTGATGGAATACATGCCTGGTGGGGACCTTGTGAATTTAATGAGCAACTACGATGTTCCAGAGAAATGGGCAAGATTTTATACTGCTGAAGTTGTACTTGCATTAGATGCAATTCACTCAATGGGTTTTATACACAGGTGAAAAAGAAAAAGTGTTGTTACATAGTGTTGTTTTATTCTTGGTGCTGCCAGAATGACTTAGGTAGTTGTTTAGGCAGTTTTAAAATTTATGATGTTACTTCTTCATTATTATTTCATAATTATTCTATTTTACAACTTCAAAGGTTCTTGCCATAAGAGCCTACAAGTGTAACGTGATAAGAGGTAAAGGTTTTCAGCACACTGATGTTCCTCAGTTTGAGGAGTAATAAAATTGTCCCACTTCACAAAGAGATACAATAACTAAAGTGGTATAAACATGTTGGCCCCAAAATGTTTTTTTTTTTTTTTTCTTTTGATTAGAAAAATCTGTTTTGGGAATTTGATAACAATAGTATCCACTGTTAGGAATTATTAACTCTGTGCTCTACATTTGAAGCCTCAGCTGGCATCAGTGACCCACTAAACAAGAATTTGTGAATAATGTGAGGAAAATCTCCCAGCCACATGTTTTCTTGCAAGGCGCAAGATGGAAAATTTAGGTGCGGAGCAAAGGGACTTGGCTTAGTTTCGTATTATCTATTTGCCCTAAAGTGAAGTGTAGTCACTTCTCGGATAGGTTGAGAAGTTTTCTTTCTGATAGTTGAACTTTTATCTGTTGTTAGCTTTCAATTATGTTAACTAGGAGCAGAAGAATAATTTTTTCAACAGAAAATACAGGAAGAGTTTGAGGAAGACATAGTATATAAATTCTCAATTTATAATTTGGCCAGAAGATCAGTGTTAACACGTAAGCTTTTGCAAAAAAAAGCAAAGCAAAACAAACTACTAATCCTGTTGCTTGAGTAGGATCTAAAGCATTATTAATTATGTAGCTATGCTACATCTAATGGATAAATTGGCTGAATGAACCATTTGTACATGTGTGTTGCAAGCTTTAGAAACCAGGCAGTAGGAGTTGTCAGCAGCACAGCAAGTTTTTTTCCTGAAGATTAAGATTATTTTGACACTGGCAGATTTTTTTTGAGTTTGTTTTCCACTGGAGTTAGTTTGTTCAAATCTGAGGAATGAAAGGCAACTGATGAAAATGTGGGATCACTGCGTAATGGATCAGGGACCTAGTGACAGAGGACATGGAGACAGCTGAGGCTGCTGCCTTTTTGTCAGGCTTCATTGATAAGGTCTGCTTTCAAGCCTCTCTGGTCCCTGTGCCTAGTGGCAGAGCTTGGAGAGTGAAACCTTGCTGTGGCAGAGGAAGATCAAGCTGAGTCCTGGTTATGCAAGCTGGACATACATATGTCCAAGGCACCAGGTGGGACATACCAAGTGTTGTGAGGGAGCTGGCCAGTATCCTTATGATATTGCTCTCTGTCCCGTTGAAAGGTTGTGACAATTGGGAGATTCCTGGTGATTGGAAAGAAGCAAATGGCATACACATCTTGCCCTGAGAAGGGCAAGGAGGGGAGAATAAGGGGAACTGCAGGCTGATCAGCCTAAGGGCAGTCTTTGGGAATCTCATGGAGTAAATTCTCAGGAAACTGTTTCCAAGCATGTGGATGGGAAGGTGATCTGGAACAGCCTGCATGGATTTACCAAGGGTAAAGCATGCCTTACCAACCCACATGCCTTCTGTGATAGGATGATGAGCTCCACTAATGAAGGGAGAGCAGTGTGTGTTGTTTGTCTTGACTTAGCAAGGTTTTTTGTGTACCCAGATTGGAAAGATACGGTTTGAATAGGTAGAACAAAGGGTTGTGCTCATAAGTACGAAGTCCAGCCAACAGTAAGCTACCAGAGATTCCTCAGAGGTTGATACTGGGGTCAGCACTGTGTTTTCATTCACAACCTGAACAGTGTTCAGGTGAGACAGAATGCTGTGGTTATCAGCTGCCCAGTGTGACTTTATAGAAGAGGTGGAGCCAGACTTGAAGTTGCATACCAAAAAGATGGAAGGCAGTGGATGACACAAGTTGCAGCAAGGGAATATCAAGCTATTTATTAGGAATTTTTTTTTTTAGTATGAGGGTGGTCAAACAGTGGAAGAGAATCCTAGAGAGGTGGTGGAATCTCCGTCCTTGAAAAAAATTCAAAACTTGACTGGATTTCACCCTGAGGAACCTACTGTAACTTTGAAGTTCAATCTAACTTTGTTAGCTGTACTTCAATCAGGCAGCTGAACCAGGGGTCTTAAAAAAATCCCTCCCAACCAAAATTATTCTGTGAGTATACTGATATATTTCCACTGCACTTAATTTCACAGTTATGGCTGGAGTTCTCCTTTGAGGTCCCAGAAATATACTTTCTCCTGAAATTCATGTTACGCTTTCTTGATAATTGTTTCCTACTCTTATTTTGCTTCAGTGTATTTAATAACATTAGATGTGCTGAACTTCACCAGTTGCTTATGAAAACTTCTTTTCTGTAACAGACATACTTTGTGGAAAAGGGCATAAGGCAATGCTCCTTTTGAGCCACGGAAAAATATTTGTTCACATTAATACAATTCTGAAAATGACATCCATTTGTTCCCCTAAAATAGAGGTGGTACAGAGAAGAAGCTATGTTTTCAAGGTCTGTATGAGATAGCTAACTCAGAACCAGCATGGATTTTTTTCTGCAGCTGGATTCTAGTGGAGAGGTACTTCAACCAGTGAGTGTTTTTTAGGAACTTGAGGTTCAAGATTAATGTCCAGATTTGTTAGATTTGGTCACTTAAGACTGTATTCCAACATCCATTGTAATTTTTTAAAATGTTGTAGTTCAGCAGTCTATGTGTTGGACATGATACTTAGAGAAAGGAGAAAAAAAGGAGGAAATGGTGCTTTTGTGTTGGTGTTTTTCTTTGCAATGTTGCATCTGAAAAATAGTTGACTTTTACTGTTTTCATAAATTAAATTGATTTATTTACTTTTAAACATGTATTTTGCTCCTTTCAGAGATGTGAAGCCTGATAATATGCTGCTAGATAAAGCTGGTCATTTAAAACTAGCAGATTTTGGTACTTGTATGAAGATGAACAAGGTAAATATGTGTTTTTAATTTCGCTTTTCTGTTTGTGAAAGGAAAACATACTTAAAAGTGAAAAGAAAACAACGGAAAACTTCTTGGCTAAATGAGAAGAGTCAAAAGTTCCACTCTGTTCTCATTACTAATCTTCATGCATCCTATTCAATGACAATGCAGAATGTAGAAATGGTTCTTGAAGTAGGGACTGTATCAACTTTTATACCATTTCCTAGAGAAACTTTCTGAAGTCAAGCCTTTGATTGTCTCTGTTTCCTCTTTCTTCTTCTCCTTATTTAAGTCTTTGGTTATCAAAAGTTAATGCGAAGAAGTGAGATTATTTTTACGTAGTGTGTCAATAATGAAAGAATCAAAACTGATGTACAAGTCGCTGAATCCCGGTTGTACTTATTAGCCATAGCAAAAGGGCAAATCTGAAGGAAACAGGTTAAAGAATGTCATAGAATTATTTATTTTTTAAAATATATCCTGAGGTCACTAAAAACTGTATTTTACAACACTATTTCACGTACTGTGAAGCACTGTTGTTCCCTACACAAAACTCTGATTGGTTTGTGTCAGCCTGGACATATATATGAGGAAAACAATCTGAAATATGTGGTGCTTAATTGAGTCTGTGTAATATGTACATTGTGTTCTCAACATATTCCGGGAGCTTTGAATAAATCATTGTATTTAGCTGCTTTGCCATAAATGAAAGGCACCAATGCAAACCAAGTGCAGGTTATGTGTACAAATTCAAGGAATTGCCTCAAGTCACAAACAGTCCACTTCAGTGGAATAGCTGACACAAAATTTGGCTTTGTTTTGACTTAAATCATATTTATCCTTGACTGATTGTGTTCTTAACAATGAGGAATTTTGAAATGTAGAAGAAGATTATCCTAGTATTTAAGCTCTAAGTGCCAAAAAAGAAAAGAAAAAATATCAGAAAACTTTGCTGTATATTAGCATTACAGAAGTAAACTTGCGCCAACAACACTTTACATTTTGTGCTGTTCTAAACAAAGCTAGCTGAGTAGCCAAGCCTAGTCTTGGGTTGCTCTAGTCTTCTGAAAGGCAAAGGTTACTCTGGGAGAGAAACTGCTCAGCGTAGCTTAATTTAGGTGCATTCTGGATTTGCTGCATATGCAACACTGGATTTATATTTGTTATATTTACTTAGTTATATACTTTTATGCAAGTTTTTTGACTGATCATTTCTAGGAATGGCATAGCATTATTTCAGAAGTGCCTGAATGGCACTGGAAGGGGGCACATGGTTGCAACTTCAGCATTCTAGATGCCAGCTCCAGTGTGACTGATCTCTCTTCTGCCAGCCCTTTCTCAGGGGCATGAGGAATGTCAAACGTTCTTCTCACCTGTTACCTCTTCTGAAGTCTGTTTACTTAGATTTTCAAGGCCCTGTCTACATTTAGTCTTCCTGGCATTAAGTATATTGGGTCGGAGGTGAAAAAATTGCACTTTAGCTCATCCTGTTAGCAAAATCCCTGATGTCGACCCATTTATGCTAACAGAAGAGCTTTCCCTGTTTACGGTACATCCTATCAGTAAATGACACATTTATACTAGCATGAGTAGGAGAGGCTATGCAGTGTTTACAGGGCCTAGATGCAATTCTGATTACTTCTTGGATTTTAACTGAGGTTTTTAAAGTAACTTACACTGTTTTGACAAATCTGGTGCTTTGTTCTGGATTTAGTAGTTTAGAATTTAAAAATACCCATTCAAAAAAGAACATTTGTTGATGAAAATTGATGTTGATCTGTTAATGTTGCTTGGGCTGCATAAACTTTTGGAAATGACTTCCCATTTTGGATTTTATATTTGGACCTTGCTGTCTTCCTCCTCTTTCTAGGAAGGTATGGTACGATGTGATACAGCTGTGGGAACACCAGACTATATCTCTCCTGAAGTATTGAAGTCCCAGGGTGGTGATGGTTACTATGGGCGAGAATGCGACTGGTGGTCAGTTGGAGTCTTTTTGTATGAGATGCTTGTAGGTGAGTAGTAGGATAATCAGAATTGACTGCACTACTTAAATAGACTATGTTAAAAGCACTGTAGTTTTTAACGCTTTAATTTATTACTGTTCTGACATAAGCTGTGGTTTACTGATCATGGTATTTACAGAATATGTTTTAGAAATAATCTGGCACAGTTCGCAAACATTTGTCCTTGTCTCTTGTTCACTTAGTTGCTTACATTGTTGCATATGTAGTTTGAATATTATAAATCAAATCTATAATACTTTTAATCTGCTTTTTGATTTTTGTATTGCTGCTTTTTCAGGTGATACACCTTTTTATGCAGATTCTTTGGTTGGAACATACAGTAAGATTATGAACCATAAGAACTCCCTTACTTTTCCTGATGACAATGAGATTTCTAAAGAGGCAAAAAACCTTATTTGTGCCTTTTTAACTGATAGGTAAGATTTAAACTTTACTAAAAATGAAAGTAAGCCTTCGTTAAGATAATTTCTTCTATATTTATGTATTTGTTTTGTGTGGGTTTCTAAACTGCTCAAGAGAAGTGAGTATTTGGGACAGGAGTCGCTGATGGTTACTGCTGCTCTTTATGGTAGTATCATGTATACTGGGGGAAGGGAAGTGCTGCTGCTGTGGGTACATCTACCTTGTAAATTTGGTCTGAATATGAAGTGTTACTCTGTAGTGACAGCTACTGTTACCTTGGTCTGTGTTGTATAGTGTTCAGGGGCATGCAAAACGGATTCCTTTTGAAGCTAAAGCAAAAAGTGCATTTCAGGAGTGCCCCTAATGCACTCCCAGCTCTTAGTGGGTATTCGGGATCAGGGTAGAGTCAGCCCAAAGAAAGTCTTTATGAAATGTGGATGTTAGGTCTGTTTCACTTTGTGAGTACACTGCTGTTGTACCCACAGTACTGACTAATATAAGCATAACCTTTGCTTGAGAGCTGGTGCTACAAAGGAGGGGCGCTGCTGCATTTGCTGGGCTGCGTGGGATTCAAACAGCAGCATCAACTCATAGAAAAAGTGGAACCTACCTGCTGCTTGGCAGCTGACTAGCTCGTCTGTGATGGTGGCAACAGTAGCAGCAGGACTTCTTATGGACCAGACTTAAAACCAGACTGTGTTCTGAAATGTAGCTGCTATGTACCTATAAATATGTTCATATAGAAAACTTTGAGATATGTCTATTTCTTACCTGAGTTTGAGAGGTCATTTTTTCTCTTTGTTGTTAGATTATGCCTTAGAATGAGTCTTTCCTTCAGAATAATTTATGTAATCTTCCATGCTTAACCAAAACACTCTTTAACAGGGAAGTGAGGCTAGGACGAAATGGCGTAGAAGAAATTAAACGCCACCTTTTCTTCAAAAATGATCAGTGGGCTTGGGAAACTCTCAGAGACAGTGAGTATAATGTGTTTTCTCAGAGCCAGTGATCTGTCTTACTTATGTATTATGTTAGCAAAAGGACTGCCATATTTCTTTTTCATGGAATTTAAAGTTTTATTTACTCTCTACAATGGAAAGAGATTTCTTAGACATCAAAGAGAAATTCCCCCCAAAAATTCTTGATTGTGTCACTGTAATTGTAATACAGTGTCATTGTAATACAGTGAATCATTATCATACTGTTCTGCTTTTTTTCTAGCTGTGGCACCCGTTGTGCCTGACTTAAGTAGTGACATTGACACTAGTAATTTTGATGATCTGGAAGAAGACAAAGGAGAAGAAGAAACATTTCCCATACCAAAAGCATTTGTGGGCAACCAACTTCCTTTTGTAGGATTTACGTACTACAGCAACCGTCGGTATGTATGCAGAAAGCAACCTAATGGTGTATTCTTTTGTTGACACTATTTCTGACTCTTACCAACCAGTATTTTGATACAAGCCTTTTCAGATTCTTATTAATAATTCAGAATCCTAATAAATGATACTCTTTTGACACTTTGATGATAACCAGTACTGCTAGTCATCAGTACTTTTAAACATCACGCTGAATTTGTGAATGTCTTGTTCTGCATTGAGAACATTGTATAGTGGTGCTGCAGAAGCTAAGCAAGAAGAATCCACTGTTGCCGCTACTAAGCAGAGCTGCCTGCAGAGCACTGAATTATATATGTAGAGTCATGAATTGCGGATACAAATGTCACTTTGTTTTACTGAGAATTACTGTTCCTGAGCTTTATATGAAGATTCCATACTACGCATCAGTGTTTTAGCATGGGATAAATTAAACCGTGACTTATGAGAAATAAGAGTTTCTACTTGCCTGTTACCTGCTTCATAATTTTTCTTTTTTTTTTTTTTTTCCCCTGGAGTACTCATGCACTGCAGAGTGAGATTGTGGTGCTTTATAGTTTACACTGCTGCTTAGAAGACTTTAAATTACATCAATTGAAATTGTATTAATTCATACTTTTAACAGTCATTATTATTGTAGGCACTATGGATAGCTATATCTACGTTCAAAAATCTCGATAACTTTTTCTTTCTTTGAAAGCTGCTTTTAATTGTGGTGGGAGTCAGTCAGGCTTAAAACAGGCTAAAACTTCTAGTAGACCATGTCAGATAGAGACTATTAGTTTCAATAGCGTTTCTGGATAGGAAAGATATAAAGGAAATCTGGTTTTTGTCCTTGGATAGAAGAGGAACCACTTTTCCAAGCCTGTGGTAAAATTCTTTCCATCTCTGCAAAGAGTTGGATTTGCTATTGCTTTCTGCATAGTAAGGCACAGAAGGACTTGGAAGATTTGCATATGGTTTGTGTGAGTTTAGCAGTTCAGCAATTTCACCTACTGTACTGATTTTAGTCTATAATTTTAAAAAGTCTTAATTTTTGCCTTTCAGGAAGATTTTGGAAATATCAAGAAGGTGAAGTAGCATACAGAAGCTTGTTAATAACAGATTGTCTTCTCTCCCCCTCTTCCTTCTTAGGGGACAGGATCAGGAATTTAGAGAACTAGGTGGCTGTGTTTTGCTATCGTTGAAGAACTCTGCTACTAAAATATCATCATAACTTTGTAGGCTTACTAGAACTCAAATGCTGTCCTAGAATTGAATTTTGTCCCATAATATTTTGCTGGTGTGATAGTCTTGAAAAGTCTGAACAGACCATTCACTAAACCTGTAATCCTAATTTTTATGCCTTTTTAAAATTGAAAATAGTTCAAACATTTAAAAAAAAGCATATTTAGTTTCATACTCAGTTTCATCTTATTCATGTATTCTAGAGAGTTTAAAGAAACAGAAATCTGGGAAAATTATGTGATTTCTGTCTTTAAAGGAAGTAGTACAATCTTTTAGTATAGAATACTTCTACAGCTGTAATCTCATTGGTTACAAACTCGGAAATATGGTTGTTTATTATTGAACTTCACCCATAACACAGATTTTGGAATACTACCTGAGAACACTTTGTAGCCCTATCTGGCTTGTGTGTTCTTTTCTGGATTCTGATGGAGCTGGTGCTGTGGCTGTTTAAATACCACATTCTTACTGCTCAGCAGCTGTGGTGTGCAAAATATGGTGGCTTCTGGTACTCAAGACAGCAAGCCCCTTTCTGTAGGGAACTGTTCTGTTTCCTCTATATCATTTGATTGTCTGAAAGCAATCTTGATGTTTAATTTGACCAAGGCTTGGGACATGTCTTTGATTTTACCCTCCCTGATCTTTTGGAGAGGTTTTTGTATATGTGAAAATATGCATGTGAAACAAAAAAGAGGATGTGTCCATCTTCCTCAGTTCGTGTGCTGGAGAGTTTTTCCTCACATAATCTGATGCAGTTAGAGACGCTTTATGTCTCTCTAGATCAATTATCAGGCCAAGAATATCACATCAAATACCAAAGGAATTTGAAGATAGTAATTTGTATTTATTTACCTGACTTTTTAGAATCATGACAAGTAGAAATTTGTGGTATTTTTAGAAAACACTTACGTAAAATAAGAACACTAGCTTCAGGGCAAACTTTTTCTTTGTGGAACTCTTGGTGACTTTGTTGGAAGTTACACAATCTCTGCAGAGTTAGCTTCATTGCTGTTACTTGCTGCATAAGTGCTTGAGTAAATATTTATGGGATGGAAGCCAATGAGTGTTGTAACCATGGAAAGCAAAGGCTTTTTTTAATCGTTATTAAAAAAAAAAGGAAAAGTGGTAGTATTAGTCTTTGGCAGAAATTCTTTTTTCTGGAGGTCTTCTACTGCAGCTTTCTACTTTACCCTTTGCAATAAATTATGTGAGTTTTTCAATTAAATGTGCTTAAATCTTAAAGTATAATAAATACAGAAATGAAAAAAATCTCATTACATTACTATTTGGTTATCTACATTTTGGAGAAAAAAATCAGGGAGTTATGTTTTAGGATGATTGTATTCTGTTTTTTTCATAACTTTGCTTTTAAACATCTCTTAAAATAAAACTTTTTAAATGTTGTTACAGGTATTTAGCTGTCTCTGCAGAAAATTCCAATGATAACAGAACAGGCTCCAGTGTGGATAAAAGTGTGGTATGTCTCACTGATTTTCAGCTTTGTTGAGTCCTAGTACAGATTCTGTTGTGTATATGGGAATAAACTGTTTGAGTTCTGAATATCTCAAATTATTTTAGTGCTTGGAATGTGGGAAATCAATGCATAGATTTTAACTGTTTAGTATGGCTTGCCTATTAAAATTATTGGAAAAGCAGAATTTCAGTTCTTCATATAACATTGGGTATCCTGAATTGGGATAAAATAGCTGAAACTGCATACTCTTTTAGTGGAACTGAATTCACAATTTTTGTCTTTAGAAATATGGAAGTGTTTGTGCAGTATTTTTAGAGTGCCATATCAATCCCAGGTGTATGCTGGCTTTGTAGCAATCATGGAGTCTGGGTGTAAGTGTGACAGAAAGCTTGGGCTTTCCAGCAACCTGCCGATTTAACACTGGAGCTGGACTTCTTGGGTATTCTGCTGCTTCCCAAGGGTGCCCCATAAGCTGTTGGGAATTGGGGCACTGAGGATCTGCATTTATAGAGCAGTTCACCTAGCAAGAAATTTTCAGGAATTCTTTCAGTTACTGCTTCCCAAACTTCTTGGCAGTCAGGTTTCCAGGAAGGTACAGTGAGGTGTTGGAAACAAAGCCTGCTTGCATTCTGTGCAAGTTCTGGTGTAAATCAAGTTACTCCCTCAGAATGGTTTGATATTTTACAAATTACATTATTTCCAGAAGAAAACACTGTCAAAAAATTGATAATTGATTCTAAAAGAAATCTTCTTGGCTTTGACTATGATTTACTTTGTTAGTATTTTGTTCTATTTTCTATTTAAAGTAGAAGAGAAGCAGATATCGATGCATGTTCCTTTTTCACTTAAACTTGCAATATAAAGGTTTTAATGATATATGGTATTACCCAGAGAAAATTTGTAAAGGGCAGGGGAACTGATTACGTACTTTATTAGGCTAACTGAATTTATTAAGCATTGAACTGTCTTGATTTCCTTACGTAAGTCGATGTGTTCCATAAATTTTGTTTTCCTCATATGCATTTGGCTGTTGATATGGTAAAATTAAAAACAGAGCTAGACTTTCAAATATTTGCAGATATTTAAAGCTGTGTCCTGGCCTTTGGTTGACTTTGAAGAGAGTTACTGAATGGATTTGGCAAAATTAGTGGGATACAGGCACCTGCATCTAGTTGAAGAACCTTCAAGAATCCTGTCTGTATTGTCAGGTGTATTTGAGTGTCTTGTGATTTTAACAGTTTAAGGAGGTGAAGTTCTAGAAGGGTAGGAGTGATATAGAGAGGTTTCAATAGATGTTAAGTCTTTACTACAAGGTATTTTTACCCCACACTTCTTTCTCAGCTGTTTTTCTTTCATTACATGCTGCAATGAAAACGGTAATGTTGACACATGGTTAGCAAATTAATTAGTTGTGGAAATATAACACAAGATGTTACCTGGTCTATCTGCATTTTGGCATGGTACTGAGTGTCTTCTGCGTGCCAGAAATTTCCAAGAAATTCATTGTGTTTGCAAGTGTGTAAAAATTAACAGAATTAGGCCATGAAGTTGGACAAAAATGGAATTCAGTGTCCTTTAACTGAATTTCAAACCTCTTTGAAGATCTGATTATTTACTTTGATTTAGTGCTACCATAACCACCTGTAAACACTCCAGATATTAAGAAAGAGGAGATTGACAGATTTTTTTGCACTGGGTCTTTGGTTTTCTTCATTGTTCAGGGTGCAGAACCAGACACACTATACCATGGTGATTAAAAAGAAAAAAAAAAAGGCAGTTCCAGTGGGATTTTTTTTCTTGGCTTCTCTGCTGTGGGCAGGCTTTTCCATATTCCTTTCCTCCCCTGCCTCCTACTCAAAATGGAAACCAAGAACAAGCTAAAACATAAAGGAATGCTTTTATACTGAGTTAATTGTAACTCAGGATTTTCTTAAGGTATTATTTAGTCTATTGATACCAGATTGTACAAAACTTGTCTGGAAGCCTGTTGTTTCGTGCTAATGTAATTAGACCGCTCAGCAAGCTTAGATAGGCCCCTTGGGATACAGCACTATAAAAGCATCCAGAGACAGAAAGAAGCAAGAGGAGGCAATAGAGGTCCAAACTAGTAGGAGTCAGTACAGGAATGCCTCAGTTGCCAGATGTCTCTTTGGACCTGTTCCTCATCCATCCCATTTAGTTCCTCTATGCAGCCTGTCTGGAAGGGCGATAAAATAAGTAACCAAGAAATGGAAGAGCAATTATGTTGAAACTTCTTTTTCCTTTATTTTTGTACACTAGCTGTGGTCCCTTTTTACTAAAGTGAGAGCTAGCCTTTAAATAGTTCTTGCTTCTTGCTTTATTTTTCAGTGGTTCATACCAAGGAGATAAATGTGTTGTGTACTGGTCCTCCTTCCTTTTTCCTCAAAGTTTAGATTTGGAGGCCGTCTGTGTGGTTTTTGACTACACTATTGTCTCATCCGCATGGTGTTATGTTGTATGTCACACCAGTAATTGGTTTTCCAGAGCTACTCTGTAAATGCTGAGAAGTCTATTTCTTCCAGTATTTCGTTTCTCTCTCAAGGCTTTGTGATAGGTAGTAGTAAATATATAAAATAGAGTGTTGAATATATAAAATACATAGTTTCTGGTTAGTCCCTAGTCAGCATGTCTGTGTTCTTCCTCTGAAAACTTCAGAGCAGTTTAAGAATGTGGAAGAAATAAAAAGGAGGAAATAAGAAAGGATCTCCAGTTCTTAAGAGCACCTGAGTGCTCCATGCTTCATTTCCTACTACAATGGGAAGGAGAACAGATTGAAAGTAGGAAGTAAGAAAAATGCCTGCCTGGAAGTAGGCAAAAATAATCTCAACTATAACTTTCTTATTTAGTATGCGTAAAGCATGCTATGATATGTTTCCAGACTCCTCTTCATAATCTTACTGAGGAGTTCTAGTTTCTCTCCAGTTGCTCCTTTTTCTGGGATGATTGTGCAAAAGGAGTCAGGCAATTGTCAGAGTTTTTGAAGTGAGAACAAGCAACAAGAAAGGAAAGGGTCAGAACCACTTGAATATATTGCTTTGAAGGGAGTGTAGGTTAGGGCTGTAATTCTTCTCTGTGCAGTTCCAAGATTGTTGAGGGAAATGTGGGAAAGCTAAATAAGGCTGAAATCCTGACAAGATCAGCGAAAAGGTTTAAAAGAGTGAATCAGCCCAAGCTTGACTTAATGAGCTTCCCCAAAGGTGATACCATCTTGTTAATTGAGGATTTTGCTGATGTTGGAGTGGGGTTATTATGCCCACAGATCCAGTAGAAGGTAGGTATTTTGAGACTACGTGAAAAGAATGAATTTCTGAACTTACCTTGCTGGCAAATAGTACGTGCTATACAGTAATGTTCCGTATTAGCATCTGAAGCTTGTTACTATTTTCAAACCTTAGTACAGTGCTAGCTGTAAAAATTATCTCTGACTAAATAGATGTTAAGAGCAGTTTCCCCCCATTGCTAATAACTGACAGGCCTGGTTCTGCTTCTTGAACTTGAGAGCTTGAAGATACGTTGCAAAATACATGTGGTGGTTCATGCTAGAAAAAGAAATTTTGAGACTAATTAAGATGCTTTCTTATATCTTTGCAGTAATATCTTCAGTCTGATTCTGAAGATACCTAAAACAAGTAGGATTTGACTTAGCCCAGTGAATTTTGACGGAACTATTCAGAACCCTAAAATTTTATGTGTGTGCAAATGATAAAGCTGCCTATTAAAGTTGTTTTCTGTGATTAATTTTTTTAAGTTTTTTTTTGGGGGGATCACATTTTAATAAGATAAAAATCTAGTGTTTAGATAGAAGTGAGTAAGCTGTGGTACAACATAAGCAGCACTGAATATTCTGGAATACTTTTTTAAAGTTTTTAAATTTAATGCATGTTCTTTCATGTACAAATATATTTAAAGCTGGAAAATATGCAGAAGATGATCTATGATTTGGAAGAACAACTACATAATGAAATGCAGTTGAAAGATGAAATGGAGCAAAAGTGCAGGTGAGACTTTGAACTTTAATTGTTTACATAATTTAAATACATCTAACACTTCAATTCTGTATTACTGCTTTAGGGATTACCAGAATAACATTAAGAATTGTACTGTAGTTCTCCAAGGGAGTTCCAGGCACAGGCTTAAGTCATTCTAAAACAGTATTTGAATGTTTTTCTTGACAATAGAATGAAGAAAATGTTTTGTTTTCATTGGCACCCATGTAACACATACTCTTTCTGAACACTTCAATGTTTGAGTTTACCTGATATCTCTGAAGTCAGATGTTTTATTGGACTGAGGTACACCATGATCACGCTGATTTTTAAAAAAATGTAAAATACTGTATATACGTCATATATTGGATTATTAAAATTAACTGTCTGGTTTCTAAATACATGGTACTTGCTGGAAAACCATATTCCTTTTTTTTTTTTTCCTATGACTGATAATAAGAACAACTATTTGCTTTCTGAAGTCTTGTTTCTACCATGTTCAAGAAGTAGCTACATGAGAATTTGCCTATTTCTTGCAACTACACTTATGAACAAACAGTTGGGATTCTTCTTTTCTGATAACCAGAAATTTTTACTCAGATTCATGCAAACTAAATTCCCCTTCAGTTAGCGTCTCCTTTTGAAGTCTTTTCCTGAATAAAGACCGGAGGCAATAATAGGTATCATATATAGGAATAATTTAGGCTTGTGAATTAGGGCCATAGTGTGTAGCTGTACAAGCTATTTCTGTGGGAACTGGTAGCCGAAATGGTCCAGTGGGAATTTAGACTGTGTGGTGCTGTCACTGACTTAAACACAACTTCACTGTTCACACGTTCTGATTACTTTCCACAAGCGGGACGTGCATTCCTTGAAAAACATTCAGTAAGTGTCTTCCTGCAGTACTACTGAAGTTGTCAGAGCACAACAGTGTGTGTTCTGATATGCCATACCATTTACTGCAGAGTTAGCAGATAGGATATGTTGCTGTAACTGCTCCTTATTGTACCTGACAGGTAACATTGTGTGGGTCCTTTTTGTTAACTCTTTGAAGAGGGATATCTAGCTATAAAAATGCAATGGATGTGTCAATGGTATTGCATGTTAACTGAGGCTTTACTATGCACTTAACCTCACTCTCTCTATAGTACTGTGTTCTAATGCATTGCTTCAACAGAGACTTTCAAATAGTATTGTTCAAATACCTTTATCCATAGTAGGGAGCTGTCTGCTGTTGAATTAATGAACCGTTTTAGATATATGGAAAGTTCACAACTAGCGGAAGTTTTAGCAGTTCACCAGGGTATTCTAATTTAAGTGATAACTTGTTCTGTACATACGCTGTTTTTACATTTGCAGATTAAGGGAGAAAATGTGGCATCTAAAGTTTTGCGTATATAATCTGCGGCAAAGTTGATAAATACTGAATAATTTATTTTACAAATTATTTCCAATGATGGTTTGTTTTCTTCAATTTCAAATGTTTATTACAAAATAGCATTAATGAAAATGTAAATGTTCACTTTAGTAGCAGTCCCAAATTATTTCACTCGAAAGACACTAGGTGTAATGTATCCTTCTCAAATATGATTAAATGATTTTATTTTTAGATCTTCAAACATAAAGCTAGACAAGATAATGAAAGAACTGGATGAAGAGGTAAATTTTTTTCTCACTGAAGCTTTCTTAGTTGAGTAAAGAATGTGGATAGTACTTTTCATGATTTAAGATATTTCTTCTGTGACTAAAAATATTGTTCCGAGTTTAAATGTGAGACCAAACTATCACATTTCAACATGTGGCATTTTTATTTGTACACATTTTCAAAAACTTTTCCTTTCTGCAAATCACGCTGAATTCTGTCTCCTCTGCTAAACGTTTCGCTTAGTCTTGCTCATTGCAATTTCTCTGGAGTTTATCAAAATCGGTTACTCTAAAAATTAATGTACAGGTGATTTTCTATTGCAGCCTTATGTTGTCTCTTAAGAATAATTTTAATAGTTACTTACATATAATCACGTTAATGATGACTTTTCTAATAATTGCATAAATTTGTCATGTAGAAGTCAAAAAAGCCATCTTTTCTGAAAACCTTTTCAAGGAAGCCAGAAACTCATTCATTGGAAACAATGCATCAGTTTCCTTGATTAATTAGTTGCAGAGATACTGGTTCATTCCTTAAAATGTAAATAGAAAATACCAATGCTTTTAATTCTAGGGAAATCAAAGAAAGAACTTGGAATCAACAGTATCTCAGATTGAGAAGGAAAAGATGGTTTTGCAACATAAGATAAATGACTACCAAAGAAAAATTGAACAAGAGAATGAAAAAAGACGGAATGTGGAAAATGAAGGTATGACATGTTGTCCAAACATTGACACTGATGAGGTGTATGATGTGTTCTGGGGAATAATTTACTACCTTAGCATCGTACATGCTATGCATCTTCAAAAAGATCTTTTCAAATAATGGACACAAATTTTGAGTTTATTTTTATTTGAGTTTTAACAAGAAAACACAGTATTTTTGTCTTATTTTCAAATTCTGTTCTCTACAGTGTTCATTGTTGTTCTGCAAGCACAGAATTTGAGCGAAAAATAAGAATTTATTTGAGCGTGTTTGTGGGAAAAAAAAAAATTCCTTAGGGTTTTGTTGTTGTTTTATCTGATATATTAGTGGTGTAATTTCTCTTTAGTGTCCACGCTAAAAGATCAGATGGAAGACTTGAAAAAAATCAGCCAGCATTCACAAATTTCAAATGAGAAGATAACACAACTACAAAAACAAGTATGTTGCTTGTATTCATTGTCTTCATTATTTCTAAAATTTGAAGAAGCAGTATTGAGCATTCAGATATAACAAAACTTGTCCCAATAATTTTTAGATTTGAGAATCTTGTCTGTTTTATTTTAACAGCTAGAAGAAGCAAATGATTTGCTGAGGACAGAATCGGATACTGCAGCAAGACTGAGAAAGGGTAACACAGAAATGAGCAAGTCATTAAGTCAGGTAGAATCACTGAATAGAGAACTGCAAGAAAGGTGCAGAGTTCTAGAAGGCACAAAACTGCAAGTGGAGAAAGATTATTACCAACTGCAAGCAGCTTTGGAGGCGGAACGAAGGGACAGGAGTCATGGATCTGAAATGATTGGAGAGCTACAGGGTAATTCTTCTGTGTTTTTACCAACAAAGTTGTGATAACCCTACTTTATTAAATAAAATACATTTACATAAAAGGAGGAAAGCCAACCTGCAAACTGTTTGTGACTTAATAGAGCAATTTCTGAAGATTGGATCTTGCTTCCTGATCATGTCTGAGTGGCTCTTGGGAGGGAGAGTATCAAAATCAAAGAGTGGGAAACGTTGATTGTAAGTCTGTGACGCTGCCCTGACTAAAAGTCTGAGTCCAGTGGTACAAAATTATGAAAAGCTGAGACAGTGCTAGAGAAGATGCAACACTCTTAGTGCCTTGCTGCAGTAGTCAAGTTGACGTACCCTGCACTTTCTCTTCTTTAATTTGTGGAGAAAGCTATTTTGTTGTTAAATTGCATTTATTTTTTTCTTTTATGATGCTTCTACATTACTTTATAAGCAAGATGAAGAGCATTTTTTCTGGATGCTTGGAACTTTCTTCCATTTGTACTTCTGATTCTTCATACTAGAAACTGTTCAGATACATTGGTTCATGACTGTGCTTATGGTAATGGATCCTGCCTCTTAACTTGTCATTTTAAACCATCTCTCTGCAGTATTGAAAATTGTTTTCCATGAGACACAATCTTTTGTTAAGGACCTTTGGGTGGTTTTCGGTGGTTTTTTGGGGGGTTGGTTTTGTTTTGTTTTTTTTTTTTTTTTTTTTTTTAAGGTAAACTTTGCTAGCAAAAAGAAAACTGTCAGGAATCAAGTTCCGTGTTTACTGTGCTTCAAATATAATAAATAATTTCAGTTGAATGATTGTAAAGTTCCTCTGAAATGACTGAGTGTAGTTTGATGCAGTCTGTTGTTAATTGCAAGCAGGAGGTACAAATAGCACCAGACAACTATGCTGTGCACTTCAAAATGGGTTTTTGACCACATTCAACTCAGCAGCCTGCAGGAGAAGGATCTTTTTCTGAAGGGTGTAGGGTTAAGGTGCTTTGCTGATATATACCCAAATAACTTTATGTAATTCAAATACTCCTACAACTGGTTTTAAAAGCACATTTAAAATGAATGAGAAAAGTGTAAGATTTAGGAAGACTTTCTCTTCTTCGATCTCATAGTTTCTTACATATTGCCAGCATGTCTCTTTATACTTCAAAATGAAGTGGACTGTGCTGTAGACAGATGTATTTGACTTGATAGGTATATTTTATTTTTGCACACTGTATTTATAGTATTAAGTTAATATAGAGTAATCAAAAATATTTTTTATGTATTTATTTTAAAGGAGCTAATGCAAATTCTTCAGTCTAGAAATATAAACTACTACTTCAGCTTATATATAGATATATATACACGCTACTACTTTGACATGCGCATGTATATATATCCACAAACAAACACTACGGCTACTACCACCACTACTAAGGCTTTGGTGGAGACCTTATTGCGACTTTTCAGTACTGAAAGGGGGCTTATAAGAAAGACAGAGAGAGACTTTTTACCAGGGCCTGTAGTGACAGAACAAGAGGCAATGGTTTCAAACTGAAAGAAAGCAGATTTGCATTAGGTACAAGGAAGAAATTTTTTACAGTGAGGGTGGTGAGACTCTGGGACAGGTTGCCTAGAGAAGTTGTGGTTGCCCCATCCCTGGAAGTGTTCAAAGTCAGGTTGGATGGGGCTTTGAGCAACCTAATCTAGTGAAAGATGTCCCTGCCCATGTCAGGGGGGTTGGACTAGGTGGTCTTTAAAGATCCCTTCCAACCCAAACCATCCTGTGATTCTATTTAGTATTTAGTATAAACTTCCAGTACCACACAGGGTCTTGTGGTAGATGCTGTGGGGGATGGGGAATAGTTCCTCTATCCATGGTAGAGCACTGGAGTCACACTGTAGATCCATTTGAGATTGACTGTGTTATGTGCCTTATCTACATATTAGTGGAGTTAACATCAGCAAAGGTGCTTGGTGCATAGCACAGCAGAACTTGGGTTAATGGAAGAAATTTTGCATATTAGATATTGGAGGTGATGGAAGGCAGGTACCAAGTTTTGCATGTGATTATTTTTTGAGAATTGTTACTAATGGGATGCATAAAGACTGGCTAAAAAGATCAGTTTCCTTTTACAATGTACAGCCTTTGCATATCTGAAAATTTTGAAGGTGTAAATATTTTAGGTGCCCAGAAATCAATAAAGGTTTAAAAGCGTATTTATCTAAGTTGAGTTGCTAATCTTGAATGATATTTTATTTCTCATGGCAGTTCGGATTACGACTTTACAAGAAGAAGTAAAAAACATTAAAAACAATCTCGAAAGAGTGGAAGCAGAAAGAAAACAAGCACAGGATATGCTTAATCATTCAGAAAAGGTATGCTAAAATGATGTTGAGGCTAATGTTCTTAGTCAGCTTTTGACTATGTTTTCAAATAGTATTTATTGATATTGCTAAGTCCTGTGTTCTTGCTCTAAATCAGTCTCGTGTTAAAATGGTTAACTAAATAGTGCTAATTTACAATCTCACCAGGATGGTAATACTCACAAGTCCTCAGGTAGTTCTTACTTGTAGCTTTGGGCATAAAATTCATGGTTGTCATTCACTGTCACTGATTCAAGGATCCAACCCTTCTGCCAGTAACAAGTAATTTTTGTTCTGCCTGCCTAACTATTGCTTCAGAGACTTGCCTCCTGAAAAATCTATGAATTGACCTTTTTAAAAGCCTGAAATTTAAACTTCTGCTTTTACTGGATTTTAATTTGGCTGGATCAGTGCCAAACCTTTTGATCAACTTTGGAGCTGAACTGTTTCAATTTTTTTCCCTTCCTTCCTTCCTTCCTAATGAATGGTAGCAGCATGTTCCCCGAACATCTCTGATCCCCACCCCAAGATGGAGAAAAAAGTAAAGAAAAGGAAATCCTGCACCCTTTTTCCAGATAGGCTATATAGTTAGCTCCATGTTTTGAGGTCAGATAAAGACTTACTGTGCTGTCTGGTCTATCCAAATAAACCAGAGAGATATGACTACCAATGAGGGAGGGTGTTAAGCAGTTACCGTTCTCATTTGATATTGTATGAAGCAGTGATCCAAAGGCAAGTCCCTGTCTCAAAGCTCATCTCCAGTGCTTGTTTCGTGAGTTACTGTTAATGGCTGGCAATCCTAACAGTGAAATAACAGAATTGCATCCAGGTAACAATATTTCAAATTGCTCTGTGCTCTAGTGTTGTTGGTGGATTAGTTGCATGGCTCCCATTTAGGTGACTACTGATTATTCAAACAAAAGTTTCCATTATCTTATGAATTTATAGACTACTGAAAAAAGTTAATGCCGTTTTCTTCAGAGCACTAAGTGCAGTTTTTGTCTGTTATCATTCTTTAATAAGCATGAAAAATAACATTGTTGATTTCTTCATAACAAAAAGTTTTCCCTAAAAAAGGGAAGAAAGGAAATGTGATTGCCTCAGATATTATAGAAATATAGAAATCTGGTAACTTTTTTTTCTTATCTTTAGGAAAAGAATAATTTAGAGATAGATTTGAACTACAAACTCAAATCATTACAAGACAGGTTAGAACAGGAAGTAAATGAACACAAAGTGACTAAAGCTCGGTTAACTGACAAACATCAGTCAATAGAGGAGGCAAGATCGGTTGCAATGTGCGGTAAGTATTCCTTGCAATTTTCAGGTAAATACGAAATAAAAGGTATTTATGATATCTTAAAACACGTTGTCTTATAATGTAGTACTCTTATACAAGTGTTTAATCCCTTGTATAAAGAAAATGCATATCAAAATCTTAAAAATTTACCTAATCAAAACTACACATCTTAAATTATTTTCTCTAACGTATGTGTACCATAAAAATGGCATTGTTTCTTACTATTTTGAATATCATACTGCATTTGCAATTCAGAGCCTTCCTTGGCTTCTAAAATGCTATTGAATCTTGAAATTCTGGCTAAACAGAATTGAAAGAATGCATTATCAAGACAGATGTCTTGGAGCATTCATTCCTGTGTAAAAGCATTAAAAATATTGGTGTCGTATTAGGCTTGTCTGAAGTGGTGAAGTTTCTTTTATAGATACATACCCATGAATCAAAGATGTGTCTTGATATCTTAATTGAGTACATCACGTTATCTTTGTGAAGGTCATTGGTACCTGCATGTGTAGTTTGTAACTTTTCAGAAAGCTAACACAAATGGTAGCATTACTTTTGTTTCACTCTACTATCCGTTCATGGAAATGAAACTTTGCCTATATTTCATAATGATTAGTTCAAGAATCTGCATTTTTTATTTCTTTCACTATTTATCTTTCAGTTGTCATCATAATATTCCAGTGCCTTGAATGTATATTTGAATTTTATTTCTTTTTTAGTGTTTCTTGTAATAATGCCAGGACGTTTTTACTCAATAATCAGTCCATCTAACAGCAGAGGAGCTTAAATAGCTGAACAAAAGGGTCTGAAAAATATTAGGATGTTTAAGACTGGGTTTACAAAAGCATTCTTGCAGATGCTACGTATTAATTTTGGGTTTTTTTTCTCTCCTTAATCTTATTTAGAAATGGAAAAAAAAGTAAAGGAAGAAAGGGCAGCAAGAGAAAAGGCAGAAAATCGAATAGTTCAAGCTGAAAAACAGTGTTCCATGCTGGACTTTGACCTGAAGCAATCTCAGCAGAAACTGGAACACCTTCTTGAGCAAAAGGAAAGACTGGAAGATGAAGTAAGTAAAATGTTCATCACTAAAAATTTTCTGTATAAATAAGAAATTATAGTTGTATTGAGAAATAGAAAATTAAATTTACTTACACTGAGCTCCATGTATAATACACCTCTCAGTAGAACTGAAGACAGTTGTTGCCCTAAATGGTGTTAGGTAATTTCCCCTTGTTTCTTAGCTCTTGGATGCCTTACATGTTTGAGTCCTTAATTTAATGTAATGCAATTTTTTGTTTCCTTTTTTTAAAGGAAAAACTTGCTTGTGTATTTGACTGTGTAGTCTGATTGGTTTGCAGTTCCGAGTTTGCACTCTGCAGAAAAGCAATTAGAATATTGAGTGTGAAAACTAGGTACTAAGCATAATAGTTTCTTTCTTACTTTTTCTTTATAGGACACTAGGAGTGAAGGTTATAACGCTTTTCTTAGGGGTCATGACTTGTGTAAATTATTTTCTATATAGCTGGTAGGTTGCAGTTTTTTCTAGGGTGAGAAGTTTTTAAGATCTGAAATCCACAGAAAGGTTTGCAGGATGTTTCAGCAGATAATTTAGGTTTCTTCCATTGTTGCCTTTAAAATAAGCTGAAACGCATTTGGGACTTTGAAATAAGCTAAGTCCAGGAAAGCTTTATCATCATGCAGCGTCATACCAGTACATCCTGCAAGGGCAGCAGCTTTCTATAAGATTATTGCACTGAAGTGTTTGGAGATTTAGGAATATTTGTACGCATTGGACAATGTGTAGCATCTAGGCAATGGTGTTTATGGTAAAATAATCCATATATGAAACACTTTCAACCACATGCAATTTGTTATCCAGCAAATGCTCCTAAATGGAAATATTTCTCATTTAGGTAAAGAACCTAACACTTCAGCTAGAACAAGAGACGAATAAGCGAATAATGGCACAGAATGAATTAAAAGCACAAGCTTTTGAAGCAGATAACTTGAAGGGTTCCGAGAAACAGCTGAAGCAGGAAATCAATACGTTGTTGGAAGCAAAGAGATTACTGGAATTCGAGTTGGCTCAACTTGCTAAGTAAGTAAAAATCTGAAGTAAAATGGAAAAAGTTGCTTAATTATACATGTGCTGTTTTGCCTGTTCCTGGTGCATAGGCATTTTTTCCTAAACTAAAAGAATATTTTTAGCTGCATGTTATGATTTCTGTATGTAGCCTTCAGTGTTGGAATATTTTTGTTATGACCTACGATGCAGACTAATTCTTGGCTCATCATTCTGTGTCAAGGCATATATGCCACTTTTATTTGAGTGACTTTTTTATGGATTGACTGTGATAGTACTTATTAAATCATATGCGACTCCTAGTTTACTACATGGGAGTCAATAGCTTTTTTCCTTCCTTAACTAGCTGAGTCTTTTTCTTAACATTTCTTAAGCTGACTGAAGACACTTTTCATTAATTAGGCTCCTATCACATCTTCCTTCAGCTGACTTAACGTTTCTCCATTTAGAAGACTTCTTGTCTTCTAAACTACATACTGAAACGGTCATCAGGGTAGAATAAAGAATGTAATTAAATCAGAATTTTAGGATACAGCAAACTCTTGCTCTTTGTGAAATAATGTGTGCAACTGTAAGATCTTCTTAGGATGCTGTTCTGGTTAGAAGTAGTCTATCTTTAGCTGAGTTTTTACATGTTTTCCTTTTTTATTCTTTCAAAGACAATATAGGGGAAATGAAGGTCAAATGCGTGAGCTTCAGGATCAGCTTGAAGCTGAGCAGTATTTTTCGGTAAGACGTGCAAAGAATTGTGAGTGCTACATTTTGACACGAAATCATTGAACAGCCAATAGTTTGACATATTAAAATTTTTTAAATGTAAATAACAACCTTGCATAAATCAGCAATTCACAAAATCAGGCTGAAATACAAACAATGAACAAAAATTAGAGAACATTATGTAGTCTCTCTAATATGTTGCTTTGTAGTTGTTTGTCAGATCTCATATATTACATTGAGTAACTCTTATCTGAATTATTCGTCAGAGTAGTTCCTGTCTTGAGGCTGGAAAAGAGATTTTTTCTGAAATAATTGCAAACTTCATTGTAGAGAGTTCAAAATCTCCATACTTACTGGAATATATTCCATGCTATTGATCTACCATAAGTATATTTAAGAACCATAGATCCAGTAGCATTCTGCAAGTATTCCTCCTCCCTCTAAAAAGATACCTTCTCTGCACCTGAGTCCCTGAAGAGCCTTATTCGATACTCCAGGTAGCCAAAATGTGTGTTTCATAGATTTGGGTTGATCTGTTTCATTTCTGTGAAAAGAAACAATAGCATGAGATCGTCTGTAATGCCTGAAATTCAAATACATTTGTGAATACGGACAGTTTCATTTCACTTTGGGAAGTACTTTTTAAACTTGTTTCTTCCTTGGAGGGGCAATAAAAAATTTCATGTTTACTAAACTGCATATGATTGTAATTTCATTATGTGTTACAGATTTTTTGTGCATTGCTCTGTAACATATTGCTAATAAGAAGATCCAGAGTATTGTGTTTTATTCTCAGTTTTCTATTTTTTCACTAGCATGTAGTTTAAATGAGACGTTCATAATTTAGTCTGAATATTTAGCAAAAGTTCGTTACTGTAGAAGATCAGTTTTTAACTTTCAGAATTACTGGTGGTTTTAATAACAATATAGTTATTAAGGACAGAAGTCATTCATGTAAATCAGACCTCTGTTGAATCAGTTACTACGACAAAGTCAGTCTGTACACAAGAAACTTAGGTCTAAGAGAAAAGATACATGGATAAAACCAGAATAAAACAGGTGGAAGCATAGGACAGTATTAGGTTTGTTTGACTAACATTTTGAGACAATGATGCTACCAGAGGATGAGGTTTTGTCCTGTTGTCTCCAAGAAACCTGCTCAGCTGTGTCCTAGTGCCTTCCACCTCTTTTGTCAGCAAGTATGTTTGTACAACTATGTAGGAAACCAGACTAGAAAACTGAAAACTAACCTGGTCACATCAGTTCCCTACACAAGGGAAATTGGAAAGGAGCATCTCAGACAGGCAGGAAGGAAGAAATTCCATTAAAGACAAGACTGGCATGAGTTGGGGTTTGACAGATTCAAAGCAACCAGTACCAAAACAATGAAGAATTTCACTATGGAATTTGAATAATGATTCTTTTTTTATGCTTTCTTTTACAGACGCTTTACAAAACTCAGGTTAAGGAACTGAAAGAGGAAATTGATGAAAAGAATAAAGAAACTCAAAGAAAAATGCAGGAATTGCAAAACGAAAAGTATGCCCATTGTATTTCTCAAATAGACATAAGTTTTTCATATAGTATGGTCTCTCTCATGAAGATTTTGAATCCGATTTACAATGTTTAACTCCTTCAGAAAAAGACAGGTTTCAAAAGTGTTCCATAACACCTTGTAAGGTGGCAAGTACATAGGATGTTACCTATGCTGACTCACAAAGCCAAATATAGTTATTCATATTTGCTTTGGACTCTATTTGTAATGCCTGGAAAAAGGATGATGACTTCTGAGAATTTAGGAAGATGGAAAATTGAAAAAACATTACAATTTGTGGTAATCATCTTGCCTGTGTAACAGCTTTTTAAATTTGATTATATTATCCTGATAATTACTTGGTATATTTCTGTAGCCATTAAAATAATTTGAGAAAAAGATAATCAAAATACTTTGAATTCAAAGTGTAATATACATCTGATCACAGCAAAACCAGTTAATCCAACAACCATTAAATGTGATGTACTATTTTCTAAGTTAGCAAATAAGGAAAGAAGTTTTTTAAGCTTGTCTTTCCAATTTATTAATTTATTTAATATATATTTATTGTGAAGAAGGAGACTGTAGCGTTATGCATGAAGCAGAGTTTCTCTCTTCTAAAGCCTGGGTCTCTTGTTCTACTTGAGCATCAGCATTGCAAAACGATCTAAAAGGGAGGAGGTTATGTACAGTGTTCATGATGCATTTTGGTGGGCTAAGAAAGTGAGAAAGAAAAGATGTTGGGCTAATAAATATGACGTTAGAGGAAAATACCTGTCTATGCAAAGTTGTTCAGGGGTAGTATCCAACTTAAAAAGAAAAAGGGGGGGAAGGGAAGGAAGGGAGTGACTTCCTTTAGTCCTCCTGTGTTTTTTTCTTTTTCTCTTTTCTTATTTATTTTTATAGATCCCTTTTATTCTCTTCCTTCACTGTTCTCTAAAATCTTGTGTTCGTCATAAACATTTTTCACCTGTGTACAACTATGGGAATTGTGACAAACTCTGATTATACTTCAGCAGTTACCTTTTTATAGTAGAGGCCCATATCTACTACAGATCTATCAAATGAGTGGACTCCATAGCAATATGTATTTCACTGCATAAATATCTTTATACTTTGCAGTGCAGGAAGGGCATCTGTCACGAGCCCATACTGCAGTAATGTATTGCCACTTCTAGCTCAGCATGCTGTAGGCTGCATCACGTGTTGCTGGGTACATCTGACTCATGGGTGCTAGACTGGCCACCGTGCTTTATGTGGGTTTCTTTGCAGGCAAATATATAGGAGCTCTGCCTGTACTCCAAGCAAGAGCAAGAAACTTTGGCTTGTATGCTGAACTGATTAGAAGTTGTGTGTACATTAATGAAATACTGTGCCTAAGTTACTGCCCCTGCCTCTCAAGCAGGATAGAATTTGCAAGCCTTTCTGCAAAAGGTTGCATAGGCACAGAACCACTGTAGGTTTTCAGAAACTTTATGCAATTTTCCTTAGTGTTCAAACAGTCCTGAGCGCACGTCTTCACGAGCAGTATTCTTGTGTGGAAAAGTAGCTAATACTGATAGGATTAAGCATCTTTTGATGGACCACACTGTATGTGCAATTTAATTTTATTTTGTGTTCATCAAAGGCAGGAGAATTTGACACCTGGTTTCCTAAGGGTTGGTGTTTCATGGATGATTGAAATTTTAATTGAATTGTAGTAAGCTTGCAGCTGTAGCTTGTGTGGGCCATCAAAAGATACAATTGTACTGAGCGTGGTTTTGTAAATCTTGTTTTTCTTAAGAAACTAAGATAATGACAGTTAGCTGAATGGTCCTGAAAATTTGGAATGTTTTACATAGGAGAACAAAATCTTAATGTCCTTTTTACAGAGAAACGCTCACTACGCAGTTGGATTTAGCTGAAACCAAAGCTGAATCGGAACGGTTGGCACGAGCACTCCTTGAAGAACAGTATTTTGAACTGAGTCAGGAAAGCAAAAAAGCAGCATCAAGACACAGGCAAGAAATGACTGATAAGGACAGCATCATAAGAAGGGTAATTTATTCCACCTATAGATATCTTCCAGCTGGAAACAGAAATTTACATCTTTATTTTAATTTATAAAGTCTTTCTGTGGTCTTAAGTGATAATTATTTAAGTATCTGAATTTTGGACTCGTCAGAACCTTAAACATTTAAATCCCATCATGTAAACTCCAAAGAAACATAGACTCAATGAATATGAGGTGAAGTCAGATTGAAAATCCAGCAAATGTTTTTAATTCAGTTATTAAGCCTTTTGTAATTACGTGTTGTCATTGCCCAATCTATTTTTTAAATCTTGTAAATTTGTGGAGCTGTGTATTAGAGACTCTTATTGCAAAATTACTTAGTCTTTTAAAAAAAACAACTTGGAAGTCTTGAATTTCTTCCCACTGGTAAACTATTAAAAAAAACCAAACCAACCAACACAAACTCCAGACTGTAATTTTTGAAGATACTTTATAGCGTAGCTCTTGAGTATCAGGTTGATAAATGTCTTAACTGAAGAGTTTCAAATAGCAAGCCATATATACCATAGTTATTTTATTATTATTGTTTTTTCCCATTTAGCATCAGCTGTGCAGATTTTCTTAAGAATTCTGGGGGTGTAAAACTTCAGTAAAACTCTAGGTGTAACTGAACTTGGATCAATTGCTCAAAGCTTTCTGTTAGCGCTACCATGGATATTACATCTCTGTGTAAAGATAGCAGAAGTAGTGTTTATTACATGTGTTTTCTTTTATAAGCTTGAAATCTCCAGAATGCCACCATTTCTTAAGAAGCATTTAGAAGACTATGTCCATGGTATCAAAAAAAACCCCCTTCTTGCCAGTATGTTTGTTGTTTTCAAATACTCTGATAATTTTGTCAGCTCGATATACAATCATTTCAATATGATTCAAACAAAACCTTTTTTTTCAGGAATGCAATTATGTCTGCTTTTCAAGACGTATTTGTTAAGTGGTTAGCAAAGTGATCCTGACTGTCTTCTGGCAACTAACGTATTCAAAGTATAATGGTTTTCCTTTCCTTTCCTTTTTTTTGTGGTTTTTTTGTTTGTTTGTTTGTTTGGGTTTTTTTTGCAAACCCATGTACATATTTACCTATGTATGCTTTGACTTAGACCAAATTTATTTTTATTTTTGTGCTGATTTATACCTGTTTTTCATGATATATAACAATTATTTAGCAGCAGATGCCATGAATCTACTCTAGCCTTGAATGCTGGAGTTGTATCAGCTATCAGGCGCTTTTCTGTCTGGATTCAGGGGATCAGGCCTCTAGTACTACTACTTCCAAAGTACCACGAATTAATTGAAAATTGCCACATTCAATAACTGACAAATCTAGTTTTGCTTAAGTTGAGTTTTTAATTATATACTACAATATTGTCAGTTCTGCAAAGATAATCTTTTTTTTTTTAAAAAAAAAAAAGAATTCCTTCTGGGACAGGTGTATTTTGAGCCTTCTGGTAAATCAAAACAGTTTAGAAGAAAAGTACCATTTTTAAAAAATTCAAGTTTGAAAGGTAAGCAGATTTTTTTTGTATATAATCTGAGGAAAGTGTTCCAAGTAAATGGCTGTTACAGATTTAAGGATATTTAAAATAGTAGTATTATAAATATTTTTAGAATTTATGGCAAGTTCTTTATTTTAAAATGTGCTTGTTTTCGTTTAGCTGGAAGAAACTAATAACACATTAACCAAAGATGTTGATTTAATAACAAAGGAAAATTCAGAGATCAGTGAGAAGTTTAAGAAACAGGAGGAAGGTATGTCATGTTTAGAGTTTTAATGCGTGCATTATGAAGTACAATTGAATTTGAAGCATGGGGCAAAATGGAAATGGGAAATGGGAGAATGCATTGCTCTTTATCTTCCCTATTATTTTGAGCTTGATGAAAAGTAATAAATTCATTGTTTTCAACTTGAAAATATATCTTCCATGTAAATTGCCACTCTTTCTACTGTATTGCTTCCATTTCCATGCACTGCCTTTATTATTGAAAACGATTAAAACCTCTGCTGTAGGAGGTAGGAGAAAGTGAGTGTCTGCTTACAGTCCCTGCTCACTTTTTAAAACAAGTTAGCACCAAGTTCTTGTGGGCGTAGTCAGGAGCACCTGTCCAGTACAGCTCATCCATATATTGTCTGTCTAACCCCCTTCTGCCAGCCATGCCCTTGGCACGCATGAAAGTTGTTAAGGAAATGTATTTTACTCATTTCATATTGCACACAATCTATTTATTAAAGTTTTTGTTTCTATCTCCAGTATTTACCGTAAAGCAGTATCAGTATTTCAACTTCCTTAAGATCTCACTTAGATTCAGAATCTGACTTGTGATCTCACGCATATCAGTGGATTGGCATTCTATTTACATGCATTCTGACTGTATGGGAAGTTACTTTATTATTGTTTACTCCCATGGCTTTGCATTTGAACAAGCATTACAGAATCAGAATGCATGCTTTCAGATCTGTTGACTATGAGAGTGAAGGCCTAATTGGTTGTGTTGTCAGTGTTGTTGCAAACACTGTAGGCAGGAAGGCATACAAAAATCTTTTCCCTTAGTTCTGCATTTCCGTAATAGCAGGGATTGGATGAGCAAGCAGTTTTCGGTATTTTTTAGTTTCTGGAGTTTGTTACTTTTAAGCGCTTGAAAATTGTTCTTTAACTTTTTGTAGTTTGGGTGGAGAAATCCTTACTAGTGAAATACATACTTCTTGAAACTTTGGGAACGCATGAGCAGACTAGAGGTGTGATAGAAAGATTGGTAGAATTGAGTAACTGGTGTGTGAGAGGGGTAGGAGGAATGTAACAGAGTCATTCCTTGTTTAAAGACGGCCTTTTTCCCCTGTACTGAATGTGAGTCCAGTCACATCAGTCTTATTCTGTGTGGGTACTAACTTAATAATTTTTGGTACTGCAGAAACACTTTCTGTAGTGCAAACATGCAGGAAGCAGGGCAACAAACTTAGTCATCACCAGGAAACAAAAATACATATGTTGGCTTTAGTATTTCATCTTAGTGCCTTTCTGATATATCCTTCTGGTAATTTTCTATCATTACAGTAGCATTAAACTGGTAACCTTTATCGTTGCAAACTGTATTTTGCACATTAAGTGACACAACAGGAAAATGAAGAAAAAACCACAAATGATGCAATCGTAGAAGTGATTAAGCTTAGAAATATTTACCTTGTCCTAAAATATCTCAAAGTTGAATATTATTTTAACAGAATACAAAATGAAAACCGAGGAGGAAATCAATAGTATTAGAATGCATTATGAGAAGAGCATTAACACTGAAAGAACTCTGAAGACACAGGTATAACCTTTTATGCAATTTAATAACAATAATTACTTTGCATATCAGATATATTTTCAGTTTTTTGTTTTTGTGCAACTAACTCTTCTTATTAGTTTATATTAACCATTATGTATAATATGCATTGTTGATATTTACAGTTGAAAGAGTAAGTTTTGGTGCTGTGTCCTTTTCAGTATTACTTCTATCATGAGTAAGGGCCATTTATGTTGGTGAAGATTTTTTTTGATCGAATCCTATAACTGGAGGAACTTAGAAGTTTTTGTATGAAACATGCTTGCATATATCATTTTTCATACTGGTTTTCCTTTTTCTTAACAGGCTGTCAACAAACTGGCTGAGATAATGAATCGGAAGGATTTTAAAATCGATAGAAAGAAAGCTAACATGCAAGATTTGAGGAAAAAAGAGAAGGAAAACCGAAAGCTCCAATTAGAGCTTAATCAAGAAAAAGAGAAATTCAATCAGATGGTAGTGAAATACCAAAAGGAACTCAATGAAATGCAAGCGGTAAAATAATCTTAATTTTTTTGTCACATTGTGGAATTGCTCTCTGCAGGAAAAATGTGTAGCTCCTACTAAGTTCTTTTTCAGATATTCTAGGCTACAAAATTTTAGTGAGGCAGACAACTTGACAAGTGTGCAGCTGTGCTTGTCCTCATTCATTTCCCCTTTCTAAATTCTTAACTGTGGAAGTTACTGATATATTATGAAGACTGAAAAACTGAATACTATGCGACATACTATTTATGCAGTTTGTTTCACTGGTAGGTGGTCTCCTTTTCAAAACAAATGGTAATTTAATAGATTAATCAGACTTGAATGCATTGCTGGATCTTTGATATTTAACTTTTTTCGAAGGCTGAATGAACATTTCTACTATAATAATTTATGTTAATGCTATCAAAAGTATCCAGAGATACTAAAAAAAATATAGTGAGTTCTGTTTTCAGAATACTTTGCTGCCCTATTTTTGGTGTCACAGTAACTATGCCTGTGTATATAATACAGCAACTAGCAGAAGAATCTACATACAGGAATGAACTCCAGATGCAGCTGGATAGTAAAGAGAGTGACATAGAACAACTACGAAGGAAAATTTTGGACCTCCAGCAAGGAATGGATTCTACCAGTGTTGCTAGTCTCCAGTCAGATGAAACAGATGGAAATCTTTCAGGTAAGAGAAAAGCATATTTGAACTACTTGATTTTGTGCATACACATAGTTTTGGAAGGTACTGTTTCAAACAACTTGCTACCTTTTAAAAATCTTCTGGCTGTCTCTTTCTGTATCACATCTCCACTTCTTTTTTTTGTTTGTTTTTTTTTTGTTTTGTTTTTATTTCATAGCTTACCTGCTTATATTTAAGTCTTAGTTTCTTCTCACATCACTCCTCCCACTGTATGGCTTGGCATTAGCATAATTTTTAGCCACTTTCGTGGAAAGAGTATCGTTATATCTGCTGCTGTTTGAATATAGCGAATACAATGTGCAGTGTCCTGTGAATAGAATACAGGGCCAGCACTTCCATAGCATCATGATTGTATTTTATATCTTGAATACAAAATTGCCTTGATCATGTCTGTTCTTACTCACAGTTATGTAGCACCTTTGTGACAAGTGGCAATAATTGCCAATGTGAAAAATAATCGTAAGAATTTCCATAATGCATTTGTGGTTGTACGGTACTCTGATTTAGCAGATTAAAATAAGAACAAATAACACAGTGTAGTTAGCCATTTCCATGTAGTGTCAGTTCCAGGCACTATACTTTGAGACCCACTGTTACACTGGTTAGTGATGCCCCCCTCCCAGTCCCCAGTGTTTGAAAAATGTAATCAGTTAGTACTTTCACATGATCCGCTTCTATATGTCTAGATAAAGGAAAAAACATTTAGTGGTAATAAGCTGTGCTTAACAATTTCCATATGTTGGAGCTAGGTTTATTTTTTTGTATAGTTAAGTAATTTTTACAATTCATCATGAAATTCTTAATAAATGTTTGTCTTACGTACTTGTTTTACAGATTTATGGACTGATTTTTATTGTAGAAAAATACATCCAAACATATGAAAATAGAATACTATTTTGGGTATTTTAAGACCTCGGTGTAATCAGATAAAAGTAAATAGAATCATTTTAGGTGTCTCTTTTCCTGTTAATGCACTTCATGCTGCTCAGATTGCCACATTCTATAGTTTTTCCAGGGGTCTTAGAGTGAAATTTCAGGTAGGTTATGAGACTTAGCATTACGTTTTTCTGTAGTTGTTCCTTTCTGTGTCTATTTTTGTGTCCTGTATTCCTCTAGTATATTTTTAGATTTTCGTTTTTAGTTAATATTGAAATGAATTCTGTTCTAGACTAGATTTTCATTCGGATAATGATATAGTCTTTTCTTCATAACTTTCATTCTGTCCAAGCAGCCTTTTGCACTCCGAAGTTTGATCTGTAAAACCCTCAAGCAATTGCCATTTTGTCAAGTAAATGTCTATTTTGTTTATTTTGAAAGCATCTTCTGGGCCAAACTTCCATTGAAACTCAGTATTGGGAATTCTTAGAGCTATTAGATTGGTGAAGGAACTTTTTTTTTTTTCCTTAGCTGTCACCTGCTAGGAACTCCCTCTAGTATTTCTGAACTGTCAGTACTTCTCAGGAGCTTTTCTCTTACATACTAATTCTCAGTGTATTCCATTTAACTGAGGTAAAAAAGAAATCAGAGGGGTTTTACTTATTAAAGTGGTTTTTTTTCTCCCCTCAAACTACTATTTGGAATCAAGCCTTATGTTTGATAGTGTCTCCTAAATGAAGAACACTGTAGTTCATAATTTTTTATTGAAAATTTCTGAACTCTTGTAAATTGAGAGCTTAAATTTTTCTACAAGAAAACAGACTAGATTTATTCTACATAAAAGGGTAGTTTTGAACTTCCTCACTTTCCTTCTCAGCCATTTTCAACATAATGGCACTTGTCTGTTACACTGAAAACACCCAATGCCTCCATCTGGGCATGGGCACCTTCCCTGTTTTCTTCTTAAGGGCAATAGTATGTCAATATGAACCTGGTGTCTCTTAGATCTTGGGAAGACTGTAGAAGTAAGTTCTTTGTTTCCCTCATTAAGGTATGTTACTTTCAGTTTTACCTCTGGAGATGTGTATAGTCAGACTTCTGCCTGTATGACCTGCCACTTCAGTTTTAGGGCAGAAATTTCAGTACATGCAAGACCTTTTCAAGTCAGCTGTAACTTTTACATTGTTAATTAGAAGATCACAATTACTGGAAGTTCTTGTGGTCTTCCACTTTGTCTTCTATACTCATGCCCCCTCTAACTATTTCTTCTTTACTAGCCTTTCATTTCTCTTGTCTTCTTTTTTGCCCTTTTCTCTACACATGCCTCTGATTTTTACTGCAGTTATGCTGCTGGTGTTACTTTGTCATACAGGTAGGACCTCTAATACATATTATTATACATATTGCCGACAATGTGTGCTTGCAGCCCAGAAGGCCAGCTGTATCCTGCACTGCGTCAAAAGAAGCGTGGCCAGCAGGTTGAGGGAGGTGATTCTCCCCATCTACTCCGCTCTGGTGAGACCCCGCCTGGAGTACTGCTTTGAGCTTTGGAGTCCTCAGCACAAG
>VYXH01004096.1:1606-33954 GCA_013397275.1 Burhinus bistriatus
CCAGCTTTTTTTTTTTTTTTTTAATAAAGAAAACAAGGCAATGCCTTTCTTTGGTTTTCATCTCTACAGCGAACTTGTGATTGGATATTTTTTTCCTGTGTGCCTCTGTGGTGTGTGTATGTATATATATATATGTATCTATATATGTATCTATATTGATATGTCTGGTAGGTTAAAACTGACTCCCAAGCATCTCACCTGTTTAGAAATTATTTTTGCCTTAAAATAGCATGGATAATGAGGAATTCCCCTGGAGCATCCCAAAAGGAAATCTGATTTTTCAGCTTGGGAGAAATGGCTGCTGATTCTAAACTCCCATTTTCATTTATCTACAGCAGAAATGCACATTTTTCCCCAACCATAAAATTTTCTCATAATAGAAATGAGCCAATCCCCAAGGGTGTGGTTATCAAAAGATAATCTCACCCCAATCTGATTAGAGGCATAAGGCTCATGCCTCAAAATGCTCCAGGGTGTCATTATCTTATGATAACCATACCCTGTATCATGTCTTATTGATTAACCACTAAACCTTCAGCATTATTATTCAGAGGAGGAACTAGGATACTAGCAAGACATCTGATTCTGGAATGGGAAGGATTCTTTGAAGCTCTCCAAATAACTTCTCTGTTTCTGATTTTAGCATCTCTGAAATTATGGGGTCACCGGATGCCAGTTTTTGTTTCTTATTGATGATTATATCAATGGTATATTAAAACGGAACCATACCAGATATATACTTAGGTAAAGACACATTTACACTAAACTGTTCCCTTTGCATTTATCCTGCAGATTTAGGTTACCCAGCAGAATAGAATTACGTTCTCTGAAGAGGATTCTGTAGCCCAGACACTAACTGTGCACTTCATTTGGGGCAGCTCTAAGTTTTGTGTATGGTTACGGTGTGGAGGCACCTCTCTTCCGCCAGGGGATCGCTCCATCCACACCCATACACTGCGTACAAGACGGGATGGTAAAGCCAATCCTTGGGCTCCTGAATCTCCCAGACTAAGTCACCCAGAGCTACAGGTTTGGTACAGCTGTTTATCCCTTAAATCTCCTAAACAGTAGCACAAAGAGGCCTTAAACCATTGCTGGAGCTTTAACTGCAAAGCCACCTCCCTCTCTCTCCAGTGTAGTTTGTTCTGTATAAAAAAACTGGTTAATGATGGGGGACTTGCTTGAACAGGCAATCTGAAGGCTAATGTTGCAGCCAGCAGATTCTGATCTCCTCCGCATCAGTGAAAAGCTGGAATTATTTCACTGACTTCAGTGGAGCAAAACCAGGTTAATAGATACATCTAAGAAGCAAATATGGCTGGTGCATGCAAAAAGAACCTCACAGTGCGACTTCTACGTGGTGATGGCAAAGGAGGCAATATGCCCCCTCTGTTAAAAGCTAAATACTTTTTTGGAAACAAAAGGCAATATTTACAACTGTATTGCAATCTCATCTTTAGATGAAAATCTAAAATGATGAAACATTTGATCAAACCTCTCATGTAGGGATGTGCAGCTTACACCTAACAAAGGGATCATTATACAGCAGTGCAATCCACACCACAGTAATCCACTATAATGAATTCTTTGGCAAATTTGCTGTGTCTGTTTTGTTGCCATCCTCGCTGTTAATGGAGAATGTTAGTTTCTGTACCTAGCTGGAGCTAGCTGGAGAGTTGTCATCCTGCCCTTTCATGCTGTGTGGCAAAAATAGCTTGCTGTTCCTACTGCCAGCACAGCTCCCTTTGGTTAGTCACAGAGGGAATGTGGGTATNAGTAGCACAAAGAGGCCTTAAACCATTGCTGGAGCTTTAACTGCAAAGCCACCTCCCTCTCTCTCCAGTGTAGTTTGTTCTGTATAAAAAAACTGTTTAATGATGGGGGACTTGCTTGAACAGGCAATCTGAAGGCTAATGTTGCAGCCAGCAGATTCTGATCTCCTCCGCATCAGTGAAAAGCTGGAATTATTTCACTGACTTCAGTGGAGCAAAACCAGGTTAATAGATACATCTAAGAAGCAAATATGGCTGGTGCATGCAAAAAGAACCTCACAGTGCGACTTCTACGTGGTGATGGCAAAGGAGGCAATATGCCCCCTCTGTTAAAAGCTAAATACTTTTTTGGAAACAAAAGGCAATATTTATATCCGTATTGCAGTCTCATCTTTAGACGAAAATTTAAAATGATGAAGCATTTGATCAAACCTCTCATGTAGGGATGTGCAGCTTACACCTAACAAAGGGATCATTATACAGCAGTGCAATCCACACCACAGTAATCCACTATAATGAATTCTTTGGCAAATTTGCTGTGTCTGTTTTGTTGCCATCCTCGCTGTTAATGGAGAATGTTAGTTTCTGTACCTAGCTGGAGCTAGCTGGAGAGTTGTCATCCTGCCCTTTCATGCTGTGTGGCAAAAATAGCTTGCTGTTCCTACTGCCAGCACAGCTCCCTTTGGTTAGTCACAGAGGGAATGTGGGTATAGATTGGGCTCCAGAAACCACTAGCATTTGCATTATCGTGTTACCTACAACATCCTGAAGCAGGTTCACGTTACTAGTAGCCAAATATGTTGTTTTCCTTCATCATTCTCACAGATGCTTCCACCACTGTGGCAGTGGTGCCATTTTTAATGGGGAATTCCTGAAATCTCTGGAAGAGACAAAGTGTTGAGACTGTAACCTGTCTCCATTCAAAATTTCTTTCAGAGGGTGAGTGACCTTATCCTAGAGCATGCATCCATAAGAGGAAGGATAAAGCACCCTCTGGAGTGTCTGTCTCTCGTCATTGACAACAGGGAAAGAGTCAAGATACCAGTTTGGATGGGGTGCCTGGTTTTTATACAGCCAGGTTAGGTGAGGAGATTTCTGCCTTTATTATAACCAAATTTTAACTGGAACTTGGGTTATTATTATACAGTCTTCATTGTTGCACCTCCTTTCCTGATCTGTATAGTAAATGCCGTTTTGCCAGGCTGCGTGCTGTGGAGCTCTGTGCAGCAGAGCTGCCTATCTTCTGCACTTCAGATTTACTACCAGATGCCAGGCTTGCTTTCAAGTCTTATCTTTCTCTGTACAATGGTTCTCCTAAAAAATAACGTACAGTTCCTGCTAAAGACACATCCTAGTGAGAACATCTCCCCCTTCAATGGTACCTTTCTGTTCCATTGTTAATTACTATGAATAGAGTTCATCCTGAATCATAATACATATTCTTCTTGTCTTGAATAGGTTACAGTCCAGGTGACAGAAAGGGCAGAGGAAGGGCAGCTTTAGAAGGCCAGAAAGCAAAATGCACCCATTAAGTGGTCTTTTTATAAATGTCAAGATATTTTATCACTGTCTTTCAACTCCCTATGACACTTACAACTTTGTTTTTCTGTGGTGTCTGTAAAGTATTTTTGCAAAAGTGCTTCTGTTTTTGTCCATATTTTTGTAGTGGAAAATGTCATGTTCTCTAAGTATAAGCCTATGTACCATGAGCTTAATCTTGTTCCAAGAATTTTATTTTTTTCTCAGTTTTTCAGAGAGAAAAAACTCAAATGGTCATCTTGACCACCAAAAATGGAGTCAGTATGTTTCCATTCCCTGAAACATCCTAGAATGAAAAGCACACCTTCAGCACAGTGCAAAGGGAGCCCATGCTCCTCATTGTACATCACACTTTCTACTCATCTTAAGCAAAAGCCCACCGGCTGAAGTATATGTAGTGAGCAGTTTTGCTCCGTTGAGTAAGATGGACAAGGAGCCTAACTTGCAATTGAAGAGAACTTTTTAATTGTCCCAATGCCCTTTTGAAATTTAAGAACTGTTTCCAACAGAATCACTTTACATGCATAAAATTTTTAGCTGGATATAAAATCTCTACTCCTTCAAAATCTGAGGCATATCATTATGAATGAAAAATAGTCTCAGGGCACTCCTTGTCAAATTCAGGCGTACAATCAATGGCAGGGCTATTTTTTTCCAAGCTGGTCACAGATGTTTTCCAAGCCAGCAGCAGACGCTGTGAGAATGTCCATTTGCCTTCCTTCCTTTGCGTACAACTTCTCTCCGTCTGCTCTTCTTGCTCATTTGCCCTGGCCCTCACTGTGGGTTCCTGCGCAGTGTCTGCCACAGCGAGGCCCTCAAGTATGAGCAGCGAGGAGTTCAGAACCCTGTGCAGCCTTCGGAGTGCTTCTAGTAGCTACATAAGATTACTGATCTTCCCGCCTCCTTTGTTACCGGCACAGATCACCAGCAACCAAAAATGACATTTCAATGAGACAAGCATAATACATCTGAATCATGGTGATGACCTAGAACAAGACGTTCTGCATTATCATGAGCTGAAATGTGTGTGTGTACAATCTTCAGAAACTGGTAATACCCCATTTTAAACTTCAAATTTCCCTGACTTCTTGACCCATTTTCCCAAAATCTTAACAATATTTTAAGCATCATCTTGGAAGAGCAGAGCATATAAGCAGACTTTAATTTTCTGCATAATAATTTTAAAAATTAAATATTTAATTAAATCTTTATACAAAATGGAGACATAAAAGATTTTCTACCTGTAAAATACTAATCAAGAATTCATGTATAGTTTGTTGCCCATTTAAATGTAAAAGCATGCAGATCATCTTAAGGAGGGATTTATTTTTTGTTTGCTAATTTGTTTGGGATTTTTGTTGGCATTATCCTAGGCAATGTATTGGGTTTGGCACATGGCTACAGTTACAGAGGCACTGCTGTAATGAAGGGTTAAATGTCAGTATCCTCACTATTCCCAAATAGTGCCTTATTCCACAGGTAGTTTCACTGATTCAACAGGAAAACTTGCACAGTAAAATATTCTTCAATACTAGAAAAGGAATGAGAGGCTGGTCCTGTGCCATTTGGGACACAGTTCTGTCCACTGGAAGTTGGGGTGTAGCTTTAAAAAATATCTGTGTTATTTTCATCCCTGCAACAGGAAATGCAGCTACCTGAATCAACACATAAAAAGGCAACCCATGGAGTTACACATGATGCCTAAAAGTAGTAATGCAAGAGAAATGGTACTTTAAATGCTGTACAGTGCTATTTTAAGCATAGGTTTTTGGCAGATATTAACTTTTTATAAAGACCAGAAAAGTGTTGTTATTGTTGGATAAAAATAACAGTTGCAAGGGAGGCTGACATTCTTTCTGAGATAACAAAGAACAAAGGAAAGACTTTGCATCAGGATTTGTGTCAGCTTTAACAGCTAAATTGTGCTCTCAGCTCAGTGGGCAGGGCTGCCACTGAAGGCATTGTGTGACCACGTTAGGCCATGCCCAAGGGGGGAATTTGGCCCAAATGGATGACCAAATCCAGGGCTGAGGGCCAGCAGCCGCTGAATGAATTGTCCTTTCACTGAAGCCCTCCAGAAAGGGAAGAGGCTCATCTCTAAGTCTGTGTGCTCTGACAGAAAAGAGGAGCAAGAAGGATTGAAGCCATGTCAGTCCTCTACCTTGGCTGACAGTGCAGCCCAGCAAACTCCAGTGCGAGCACAAATGAGTGTATTGTAGCACAAGACTGAGTACCTACACTTCTCCTGAAGAAGTGGAACATACCTGAATACCATTTTTAGAGCGTAGATTGTTCTTGCTACTGCTCAGAAAATGAGTAATATCCCTAATTGAAGTCTTTTGTTTCCAGGTCTAGGACCAAACAAAACACAATACAGTTCCTAGTCCCCTAAGCCAGAAATGGGCCTTTGTGGATGATGTGTATCAGTCTGGAATGTTTATTCTGTGTAAACCAAAGAACAACAGGATAAAGCAGTGTGCTCATTCCTGAATAAGTTAGTACATGTGCCCTAAAGAGGTTGTCGTCTTGCAGACTTTGGTCTATGGCTTTGTAAAACTATATGCTTTTCTAAGTCTTTAACACCTCCTTTTTAACAGATAGGGCTGGCTCTGCACATTTTGGCAGTGGAATGTGGAATGAAAAATGCAGATGTGAATGCTCTAAGAATGTATTTTTTTTAATTACTGGAATATGTGTTTCATTTCACTGCAAAGACAACAGGCAGAAGGGGCTAGCAATGTGGAAGTCCCTCAGGGACTGAGGCTACGATACAATACATCACATTCTGCCCTTGAATAGTGGCCGTGGGTCACACTGCCACAGAGGCAGTGGCTGATCAAGCACCAATTTTATGGGGTGGTAGGCTGAGTCAGAAGGATGCAACACCCATTAGGCACAGCCAGTGCCAGCAGCCACTCACAGGTCACCAAAGTCCTCAATATCAAACTTATTTGGGACCTAGACTAATGCATGGGCCTGTGCATTATGGTTCTCTTGAGAACATGTTTTCTCATTTCGGAAACTGATAATGTAATTTGCTTCCAGTTACGTTGGATGTACAATGGGTTTTCTTGATTTAAAAACTTTTCTCCTTTTAGGAATGAAGGACAGAACAGAGTAACTTCATGTTGGACCCTTTCCCACACTGTGGGTGACTTACAAGTTATATTTTAAGCACAACCCCATGTTTTCCTGGCTTTTGCTTTGAGCTGGGCAATATAGACCCCTGCAAGATACACATCCAAAAATGTAAATAAATAAATAAATGAATCTCAGACAGATGTTACTGCTGAGCAATACACACCTAAAGAGGGAGTAAAAGGGAATGAGAAGATGTACAAATTGTTTGAATACAAAAGACATGTTTGTGGCCCTTTTGTTTACTATTTACAACTATTTCCATGCTCTCTGATTACTGCAAAGATTGAATATTAAGCTAGACCTGAAGCAAATCAAACCTTGCACCAAGTCTGTAGAAAGCATGTGAGGCCCTCATGCGCCACTAGCACCTCACTGCCACTCCTCCCCTCTGAGCCACCAATGCCACTAGGCCATGGAGGACAGGAGGAAGCAGGTAGGGCTAATGAGGTAAGGTAATGGAGCTACAGTTTGTCCCCACCATGCTGCAAGTATGGGATAATGGAAAGTAGCCAGGCTAGTCCTCACACCTTTCATCTCCAAACCTTAACTGCCCTGTTACAGTGATGATCTCCTGTAAAGAAGTCCTCCAGAGTCCATTACACTCAGCAGCATGGCTTGTTTTAATTCTGTATACCTTTGGCCCTGGTTTTTAATGTAGCACCTGCCCTATGGATCTTGTTGTAAAACTGGAGACTGTTTTCTTTTCTTTAGAAAGGGGTGGACTGAGCATCCAGTGTGCTGCAGATTGGAAAGTGGCAGGGCATGACCTGAGGCAGCCTAGAGAGAGATGTTATATTGCTAGCTAAAATGTATGTGAACAGCCTCTCTATTTCTCTTTCTATAAGGCCTTTCAGTGTCTTCAGTCTATAGCCAAAAAGAGACTTGGACATTATAATGCTGAAGGTCACAGTTCCTGAGTTGTAGGAACCCAATGGCATTTCTAAGATCCAAATCTGATCCATGGGTATGCTGGAAATTTGGCACCTTGTAGTGGGATATGCAGAAGAGAGCTGAGCGGGGAGCTGCCAAAGCTGGGCAACAACGCTGCCAAGGAGAGAAGGATATGTTTTAAATTGTATTCTTTGCTGAGAATTGACAGTCTTATGCTGGGCAACAAAAGATGCCATTTTTTAATCACCCTGCTGAACCTTCTCCTTTCTCTGAAGGAGTAAAGAACTTCATGATTGGCTTTGAGAATGCCCATGTTGCCCTGGTGCTCTAGAGCCCGCTGCAAGCCTCTGCAGAATGCCAGCTTGTCTCCATCAAGCTCTTTTCTTCCATGACGTTTGCAGAGGCCTGAAAAAGCCAGGCTGCAGATGTGCAATGTGTACTGCCTGACAAGCTGTCCGTTACTGCCATTTTTCTTGTACTCCCCTCTGTGCCTGCTTATTGTCTCTTTTTTGTATTAAGACTATAAGGCATTTAGGGAAGGATATGTCATTTTGCTCTTTGTTTTGCTTTTTTGGTCTTTGTATGACATTAGTTCATTGTGGTCCTAGACCAGGAAAGAAATGCCAGTCTTACTGTGTGTGTGTTCTTGCCTCTATTCAGGGAATAGATGCAGTGTCACCTGATGTGTAACCAGGACACCAGAAATTAGGACTATTGGTGGTGAGCTTTTTACAAACAGTTTGTTGGTAAGGAATTACTTGCTGACTACGATCACAGATAAGTAATTTGGAGATCTGGAGTGGTGGGTAAATTCAAAGGGTCTATATACCATACACTGTATATTTATATGTGGCCAGCCACCTTTACATCTGAGCAATTATTTGTTGTCTGCTTAAACAGCAGCGAGTGGAGGAGAGAAACCTTTGAGAGTCTTCCCCTGGGATGTCATGGACTTTATGATATCTGGGATAGACTTTGATTAAAAGGCTACCATGGCACTGGATGGGAATGGTGCATGAGTTGTCTTATGTGGTAACAAAACTGCTGCTAATCATCAGGCATATATATAATAGCTGGTTTGACCTGTTTCGCTACTAAATAAATATTTGGCTTCAGATAATAGTTAACATTAAAAAAGAAAAAAATCAACAATATTAACTTCATAGAAGAATGGCTGGGGGATGGTATCTGAAGGAAACTCTCATGCCCTTGTTTATTTTTATCTATATTGCATTGAATTAATCTCACATAATTTTTGCCATCTGAAGATTAGACACCCAGTTGTCTAGACTCCCTCTCTAGTCTGTGGAGAAAGTGCTAGATGGGATGAATCACCTGCCAGAGGTGCTGTCTTTAGATATCTCTCTCAGATGACGTGAATGTGTCTCTGGAAGTGCCTGTTTCTCTCCTTTGTCTGCAGGTGAGGGCTTATGACTACCCCAGCTAAAAGCCTAACTTTTAAACACACACAGTTGAGTAAGAGCAACCCCACCGTTCTGTATGCACACTCATCACTTTTCCATCTGCTCTCTTTCACTAGAAATGGAAAATCTTTTTAAGTCAGGAACTGTATTCTATGCTGAAGAGAGGTGGTAGCACTGTAGTATGCCTCCACTTGCCAGCTCATTGTAATTGCCAGGCAGGGGAGGGAAGTCCTGAGCTGATGAGACATCTCATCTCCCATAAGAATCAGTGGGAAGTGCCAGGACTCCTAGCTGTGCTGGGTGAACCAGCACCTCCTGGCCTCACAGACCTCCGAGTGGGATCAGCAGGGGTTCTGCAGGTTACTTGTGGCTATTGTGCCAAGTATATATGCATGCATTTGCCACAAGACCTGAATGAGTAGAGGAACACGTCAGATTTGCCTAGGGCATAGGGATTAGGAAATAGATTTCCATGTGTAAATAATGACACAGACATGGAACAGAGATGTTTTTTGATGGGAAGCATAGACTGGCAGAACTGCAGCTACATCCCCTCATGGAGAGCTCTTCCTTTACCCTGAGTAATTCCATCCACAGCAGATTTCTAACTTGGGTCCCTTGTAGGATGTGTGGAGAGAAATCAGATGGTGACTGCCTCTTGCTTCTGCCAATAAAGCAAGAGTCATTCAAATCATCCATTCTTGTGCTCCATGCAATAACAATCATTTGTGGGCAAGCTGAGATGATTGCCAAATTTCAATTTTTCTTAGCAAAAAATAAACAGCACTGTGAAGCTCATGTAGAGCTGGCCAGCTTAACCAGCTACCAAACCCTGCTCAGGAAAGAAAGCAGATAAAAACAAATACATTATCACTCCACCTTAGCTATCCCATACCACAAACTTCTTTCTCTCCACTTGTCTGCCACTCAGACATCTAGACAGGCTGTCATTATCAGCCACCCGCTGCCCCAGCTTTGCCCCAATTTTTTTAAGCCCTACAGCACTGTCATTTGATATGTCTGGTGAGAGAATTAAAGTAGATGAAGACTGAGGACACCACTCCCTTAGGTAATGATGTATTCTGATTCCCTCCAGCTATCTTCCTGACAATCCTGGCCCTACTCCCCTCTTCCAGAGACCGAAGAATAATTAAAACTCCTCTACATAAGGCATGGCTTCATTCAACATTCAGCTTAGACTCTGTTAAGAAATGCTTGTGACAGATGGGTATATTCTGTGCCATAGCAGTAAGTTACTTGGCATGCAATAGCCAGCAGGAAAAGCAGACAAAAATACCTGGCATGCAAAGGCCAGGAAGGAAAGGAGACAAAACCACTGAAGTGTTATGTACTTTTGAAACACAACCTTAAATAAGGCTTCATCAATTTAAACAACGAATGCTAGACTTTGAAATTATTATGCAGGTACTATCCTGAATGCATTCAGCAGAGATAAAATGACTGAAATATATTTCTTGATCCATCAAGTATGCAAGAGTCCTTGGGATGAGATGGGACATGCAGTTATTTTGGAAATCCAACAGTAGCACAAGTCAGGAGAGCTGCACTTGGAGGTCAGCATGAGTGGGTCAAATTTCCTTGCTCCAAACTGTATTGGAAAGCGAAGGGGAGATCTTTAATCAAGTGAAACGCAGTCATTTCAAGTCACCTAATATGGAAACTTTGGGATGAAAGTTTCTAGAATAAGCAGTTTAAATACCATCAGGCTGTCAAAATGCACATGCTAGGGTGATCCTGGAAATGTTCATTCTCAGAACTTGTTCTTGCTATCAGTGGTAGCACTGCTTGTCTTTGGTGTAATAGTCACATGTTTAGATGCAGCATTTGGCAGTAGGAAGCTTCCTTCCTATCTTAAAAAAGCAGTCAATGGAATCAAAAGATGTGATCAAAAAAGCCTACAAAACTAATTTTTAACCCACACCCAGTCATTCTGACAAAACAACGATCTCTCAAAAAAGCAGCACTCTCATGGCTTGTGATATTATCTCAGCCTTGGAATGTGTGCACAGCATTACTTGCTGAGTTACTGTTTTTTTTTCTTAATTGTATTAAGTAGTTGTTGGATCACATGCTATCATAACAAGAAAAACAGGTTTGATAAAACAGAACAAATATGCCAGTGAACAGAACGTGTAGGCATAATTATTTTTTAAGAGATAAAATAGGCAAACATGTGATATAGGGCCAGAATAAGACTGAATGTGCCATGGTTTCCTTAATTATGTGGACACAGTTTCATGTTCCTCAAAGGTGGTACAAAGAATACACACAGGCCACCAGATGATTGTTCTCCTAGCAGTTTTTCTTTGCTACGTATTGGGCAAGGCAACATATGTGGTTCTAACGCAGGCTACGAAGGGAGCCCTGGGAACCCTGCAATGTGCATTTATTCCATTCTACAAGCTCCCCATCACTTTCAGTGCAACGTGAATTGTCCATTTTATGTCCGGAAAGGGAGACTGTCTGAGAAACTGAGCTACTCCTTTAAGAGTAATAACCAATAGAGCTGTCTTGCCTGGGCAATGAAGGGTACCAGCTGCAGACGACCAATAACTCTTGGTGAGCAAGTTTAAAAGAGGAAGGAGAATGCCAACACGCAGTAAAGGGGAAGAATTTCCCACCATGACCAGACTGCGAGAGTGAGCACAAATACCAGGGAGCAGAAAGACTTGTGCTGCCCAGATGTACTGAGGATCCCCCAAAAGACACTTTCTTATTTTTTACCCAGTTCTTAACTCTCTTGGCTTTTTACCTATAAGTGAAATGGGTGACTGCATGGTAAAAAGTTTATTTGTGAATGCTGTAAACGCTCTACCTATCATGTAGTCCTCAGAGAGATAAACTGGCAACTGGAACAGCTATGTCATTGACTGCATAATCCCCAGAGAGGGCACCTGCACCTGAGGAAGGTCCATGAAGGTTTAGACATGACACTCTGTGGCTGCAACTCCAGCAGAGCTGGCTTGAAAGCAAGTAAGATCTAAATGGTGGATCTAATACATCAGTCCTGTGACTGCTAACAGAGAGGATCTCAACCAGGGCTATAAGAAGAGCTCGTGTGTGTAAGGGACTGTGGCTGAAGGTGTCAGATGGTCCCAAAGGTAAACCAGTACAAGTTTTGTGGGTTTTCTTTTTGGTTTCATGACCTTCATAGGTTAAGTTTTCAGGAGGTGCGGTTTAGATATCAAAGGTAATACATCAGCAATTATACAATTGATTAAATTTTATTTGCATGTAAAATCCTATTGCTGTTTCACCATATAATTTAATGAACTATCAGACACTGTTTTCTTCCTGTTTGGTTGGTGCTGGTAGCCATAACTTTGGGCTTACATGGTGAATGGACTGGAGGGATCCAGCAGGATGGTGGCTGGGTAGAAGTATTGTTATCACCACACGTGAGGTATCCACTCTGCACACAGAGTTATACCTGTAACTAGCCAGTTACAGAAGAAAAAAGAGAATAGACTGTTCCTGGTCAAAAGGTCTTGCTTTAATGGCTAATCGGAGCCTTTCTACTAAACTCATGAAGAGAACATATTTGCCCTCTTATCTGTGGAGAGGGAAGGTGGCTTGCAAGAATGAGATCTGCTCAGGATTGGCTAAGGAAGAAGGTCTGAGCTTGTGGATATGCCTCCTAAAGACAGTCATGCTGAACTGACTGGACCAGGAAAATGAATTTCTTTCACGTGTGGACTTCGCTTTGGTATTTCCTGGTCAATAGTTGACCTTCAGAGGAGGTTTTATGGGAACAGCTCTGCTGAAGGTATAAACTTTAATATGGGAGACTCCTGCTTGCATCTGTAACTAATAAAGGAAGAGGAGTCACTTTGCAACCTATGCACTTTGCACTCTGTTGCCTATTATTCATGGAGAGACCCGGGATAACAAATGACGCACTGAGCAGAGGCAGCCTAACCGTTTGGAAGAACACTCACAGCAGGAAAAGCAGGGGGACTGTGGGAGAGCATAGGATGACAGAGGAGCCTTGCTCCTCAAAACTGCTTTTGTAAAAAACCCTGTTAGACATGGGTGGCCCTGATATTTCTGTTTTTTCTTAAGGGAAATAAGGTACAGCAGAGTGTACTGCCTGTCAGTGACTGCTAACTATGCCAAGTGATGGGATAAAAGAAACACATTTAAGAGGATATTTTTAAAAAAGAAAAATTTAAAAAGATATCATGTTTGGTATTGTCATGTGAGTGCATCGATCTGTGGTTTGTCCTTTATAACATGAATAGCATACCTAATTAAGTCTGAATGCATTTTTAACACATTTCTAGTTTTCTAAGCAAGTCAAAGATTTAAAATGGCACTCTGATGACAACCTGAGAATATGACTTTTCAGTAAGTTGTAGTAGTTTTGCTTAACTTTCCTTAGATGTGTTTGAATGTATAGTGCATGAAGTAATGTTGGGATTGAGAGAACAAACACTAAAAGTTAGAAAATTCTCCAACTTCAGGGTGCAACATTCATTTATCAGGGCTCACCTTGTATGTTTTACAGGAGACAGCTAATAACAAACTGCCCTAGGCTTTCATTAGGACTGCGTGTACCATATGGTGAGAACACCTTGGGTGTTCCTAGGCCTACAGTCAGCCATCTGAACCATTCTGCTTATCTTGGCGAGGGTGTCAGAGCACATTTGAGACCAAACAGTTTCTAGATTCGCCTGCTTAATGTTACGTCTCTTTATCCCCTTCATCGCTCCCCACCTGTCTTCCTGGCTATGGTTTCCTTGCTGGAGTTTTTCTCCTTGCTCCTTCCCCAGCCGCTCCACCAGCTCCACCGGCTCTTCAGCCACCCTTCCTCTCCCATATACCCACTCTAGTCACTTCCCCAGTTTCTGTGACAACCTCACAGCTCCTGTGGGCTTCCCCATTCCCACCTTTAAATTTTGTTGCCGAATCCAACAAAAAAAAAAAAGGCAAGACTTGAGAAATGAAATAAAATGCGAAACTTGGGGCAGAGTTGTGGATGCTTTGATGCTGATCGTGCAAAGGATCTCAGCGTGAGCCCAACTGTGTAAGCTGCCTTCTGCAGAGTGACTGGGAGTGTGTGCATCTGCTAATCCTGACTCTGCCTGCATGCAAGGCTGTGTTTATTTTCACTACAGAGCTATTTCTCTTCCCCTTAGTCTCTTTTTTTATCTACCCCTACACAGTGAAGTAGCAGGAACACTTTAAGCCTCATAACAGAACAGTGTCAAGAGAGTAACAGAGATTAATGCTGGCTGGAGTGAGAGTGAACCAGTGACAAGAGAGAACATTAGAATTTAACTATTTGTGATATATATTATGTTTTTTTCAATATCTGAGAGGCATTTGGAGAGGTAGAACATTAGGCCTTTATCAATGCAACTCTAGACATGTAAAACAGTGCACTCAAACAGGTAAAATGCTGCTGAAAATAGTTCTGAAAACATTGTAAGGGGAAATATTGAGTCATCATTCAAGGCCTCTTTTCTGTGATAGGAACATTACTGCCATTATTGGTGACACTAAGTTAGTATTGGCCAACATGACTTACAGCAGCATAAACCATGGGGATAAAATTAGCTGGAAGCCTTTTAGAGATGCCAACTGCAGTTATTTTCTGGGAGTGTTACCCACTTTCAGCTGTAGCCCCAAACTTGTTATCATTACAAAACTCAGCAATGACGAAGCGGCAGTGGAAGAGCTGAAGCATTCTATGTAGCTCCAATCTCTCTTCCCCAAATCCCTCTTCCCAACTCTTCTGCTTCTTGCCCAATAACAGAGGTGATTTGAAGACAATCTTATTTTTAGGTAGGACATCTTCCCATCTCTGCTTAAGAGATCAGTAGTCCTAGTGGTTTCTTTACCTCTGTTCTCACAGTTAAAAGTGCTGGGAGGTGAAAGCTGTGAATTCAGCTGTGCAGATTGAGATGAATGCATAGGGTGGAAATGGAGATAGCTGCTGCTTTCAGTCACAGATGTAGTCAGCTGCTTCTTGCTTTCCAGTGCTCCCACATAGCCAGTGTTGTGGGGACCTCAGCAAACTGATAGCGCCAAATAATTCAGTGTCATGCTCTTGGGTCAGCAAGATCCATTCTAAGGCAAGCATGGGGATAAACACATGTCACGCTGTCCTGGTTTGAGGTAAATCAGGACCAATTTTGTTCAGTAACTTTACTTTTTAGCTAGGCCTCTTCTAACTGCTGAAATTAACAGCATGTTGTGCAGAAAACTGTTCACTCTCAGAGTGATAAGACCCATGTTTATAGTTGATGCCAAGGAACGGCATNGTAATGGAAAACTTTAATCCAGGTGAGGAGTCCTTTCTCCATTCCTCTTCTGCTTACTCATGCACGGTAATTTGCTTAGGCAATTACTGTGCAAATATAAACCAGTGCTGCAACATGTATGGCCCGATATTTGTATTTATGCAAAGACACATGACACTAGGAAAAAAATATAACTGCTTATTCTAATAGCATGTTACGCAGCTTGCACAAGCCTAAAAAGTCCAACAATAAGGTTTAAATTCTCTGTAAGAAACAGGACAAGACCACCCAATCTTGTTCTCCCCTGAATGATTACAGTGTGTGCTGGGATGCAGCCAGACACTATGCACCCTGCAAGCCCTGGCAGACCACCAGAGTGAGTGAACTCAAATCCTTGGTTTGGCACTGGAGATAGATGCTTTCTGTTTCTCCAGAATGAACTGTTTGTGCGCTTGGTCTTTATTAGTCCATGGTCCCTGGACACCTTGCTCTGCAACTCATCATATTTCTCGCAAAGCAAGACTCCAGGAGGGTAACACCAAGTGATGGAGTGAGAAATGTAGTATTAAAATATTTCTGTTTGGGGCAATAAGTATGTAGTTGTTTCTCGTAAACACCAGACAGATCAATCTCATTTGTTAATTTACTATGTTGATTGCACAGCTAGGTGGATGTTGGTGGTCTTCTAAACCTGAAGGAGCATATAACTGTTTCTTAGATGTGTATATATATATATATATATATATATATATCTCGGCAAGAAAGACAAAAGACACCAAGACACTCTAGCACTGTAAGGTATGGAGAAACCTATGTGGCTTGATATCTACACTGTTTCAACATCCAAAGGTGAAGTGGGCCTGGAATCTAGTGCAAACCAACCACCACCTGTTTATTAAATAGGAAATCTTTTTAATGACAATGGGTCATAGGAAGGATTCCAAAAGTTCTTCTAACACTAGCTTGTGCACCAGTTCAACACTAGTTTTGTGCACAATCAGCTTTTGCATCTTTTTTATTTATTTTACTTTATTTTATTTTATTTATAAAATTCCAGTTTCCTTAGCAACAAATCTGGTGTTGAGCAGGAAAAAAAAGGGGAATTATTCAGGCCTCCCTTCCTTGCTCCTGTCAGGAGAAAAAAGAAAAGTAAAAAGCCAAACCTTAATAGAATAATTATATCTATTGTCCTTTGGATCTTCTCTCAGGGCTTCCCATGACCCATCCCAAGTCAAGAACTTTTCTCTCTCTCTCAACAAATTTTAAGGAGCTTTACTGTGCATAAATGGAAATTATTTGGTGATTTAGACCAGATCTTGCTGCTGAAATGTTGGTAAGCTCATACACTAAAACTGAATCTCTGTTTGTGTTAATATGATTCAGACCAGAACACCTGTATTTATCAATGTATTTATTAAAGGAGTATTTAGGCTGGGTCTCATTTTTGAGTGACACACAGACAAGCAAACAATTTTTTTTCCTCTTAAAACACAGCATATTAGCTTTTCTAATTAATTTGCAACGTTGTTAGAAGATGGTGCTTATGACACATAAGACAAGCATACCTGATCCTAAATGGGTGCTACCGCTTAGTAGCATCAGTGCCTGCAGTGCAGGCAGAGCAGAAAGTATTGAAATTGGGAAGAATTTAAATTCTGGGATGAGTTAACTAATTTTTGTTGTTTTTAAGTACTAAAGAAACACTTTTCTCATCTGTACAGCACTAGTTTTATACTTTTTTTTTTTTTCCTGTGAGGAGTGTTCGTCTAAAAATATCTAACCAAAAGGAGAAGGAAGATATTTTTATTGCACAAGGATGATTATCTTACACCAGTTTGCAGATCTTTTCATCCTAGAGACCAAAGCAAAGGTGAGAAGCCCAGGCTGGGCCACTGGATACATCCTGCAGCTCTTACTCAAGCCAAACTCCAATCCACCCTGTCATTATAGTGTTTTGTAGAATAACAGAACCTGTAGGTCAAAATCAAATTTGAACTTCACAGACTGCACAAATAAATATCAAAATGCCAGCTGCTATCCTATGCTACAAATGTCCTACATTTATGACATGGTATAACAGCTCTTAGTGAAAAGAGGGTGAGGGGGGAAACTAAAGGGAAGACAATATGAGCAGGGTTTGCACAGCAGACAGGAGCCTTCTTGCCTGCTTAGTTGCTATCAGCTGGCACGCAGTACTGGTTACAACTTCAATCACTGTAATTATAGGTTTAGTTACGATTCAATTGCATTATTTACAATGCTTAAAAGCCTCAGCTGGCCCTGCCAGGAGATGATTGTTTTTGGCAAAATTTTTACTATATATGTGCAACTTTTAACCAAGTTTGAATGAAACAAAGCTGAAATTAAACTGTTCTGCACTCTCCTTCTAAAAAATCCTTAGGATGGCTATGACACGCAACAGAGTTGCGTGTTCATTTTATTAATGCCTTGGCGCCAGCATAGCTCTGGGTCTCACACTGTGAGTGCTGGAGGCACACGGACGCTCGTTTGGTTGGCTGCACAGCACCCAGCGCGCTGGGAGACATGCTGGGCAAGCGCCGGTGCTGAGGGGTGTGTGTGTAACAGACGACTGGAAAGGAGCAGTGTCGGGTGCATCTCAGCCAGCTGGGGTGCAAGATCCAGACCGTGTTTGCCTTCGCTGGATGTCTTGTGCAAATTCACACGACCCTGAGCGTTTCTGCTCATGCTCTCCTTTCCCGGCATGCCTGTTTCTCCTCGGTGCCCCTCCTACTGCAGGACCAGGGGTGGCTTACATTGCAGCCTGCACTTCTCCCTCTAAACTGTATTTAGCCTTTTTATACTTGTTGGGCAAAACCCTTGACTAGTGCTTAGGCTCTCCCCGCTTCTTTCAGCTAAAACTGAACGCATTCTTTAAATACTAATGCTGCACTTTGGGTTCTCCAAGTTCTAACGGGACACTAAAATGATGTTAAACTTGCCTTGCTGCTGTTCCTAAATGTACTGCTCTGTCCCACCTCTCTCTGGCTTGAATAGTGAGAGCAGGTTTCACTTGAGGGTTCTCACTGATAAGCACATCATTATTCTTCTTTCCAGAACAGCAGTATTTTTTTCATCACTACAATTGTTCGATTCACCTCATTGTCCTCCTTTCACCCTTTTTAACACTAAAAATAACAATAAACTTCAAATGTGTCACTGAAGCACAGACTGTTCCTTCACTGTCTCATCGGAGAACTGGGACGTGGTTTAGTCCATGGTATCAAAAGTAAGGAAATACAGTAATTGATTTGATGCTTTTAATGATCTCCTGGTTTTATTAAATGTTTTTCTCCATTTTTCAAGGGTAAGTCACAGGTATTTTAGCATAATTTTCCACACTTTTACATATTTACTGGGTCTGAAAACTATTGTTTTATTAATATGACAGATACTTATGAAATAGAAATGTGGAACTTGTGCATAGTATAGAAAAAGTGGTACACAAAACTGGCATGGAGATATTGTATATTTATTTAATGGATTTTTGTTTTGATTCTGATAACATCTTGTAAAAATTAAGGCTAATGCAGTTCTCATGAAATTTTCCACAAATTATCTTGAGGCAAGCATGGAGTAATTGGGTGTTGAAAAAATGTACTGCTTAAACAGCTCTAGACAAGTACAGTCTATTACTCAGGAAGTTGTAACATGTAAATACTTAAAATGCATCTTTGAAATGTAATGATACATAAATTCCTAGTCTAAGCATCATCAACACAAGGACATTTATTAGCGTGGGTGGAAACATTTTGGAGATAGGGAGCTTTTTTCTTTTTCTCTTTGTTTCATTAAAGTGAAATATGGCACTAAAAAGGTGATGGGGAGCCGATCTCAGCTTGGAGAAATCCAGAAAGTCCTCAGCCTTGTGAATGGCCTGTCAATGGTTTTGTCACGTTGAGTCTGGCTGGAAAACAACAACTTTGTCTATGAAAAAACTCAAAATGTGTTTTATTTCTATATTGGCACCAGATAATTCCTTTCACATTTCAAAGAGAAACTGCAAAATTGCACTTGCCAATTAAAGGAAAAAAGAGAAGTGAGATGATCCTGCAATGACCAGTTCTGCACAAGCGCTGGTATTTCCAGGCACAGGGCAGGAAGAGCGGAATCAGCCTCGCTGCCCCACCCAGGCTTTGGCCCCAGCACTTGCCTGCGAGGGCAGTGCGGGCAGCAGGAGCCCCTCTCCTGCAGCCAACCCCAGGCAGCTCTGGGTTAGTTCTCCAAGTGGAGTATCTCTAGGAGGAAAGCAAGAAGGAGAGAGTGTGGCTCTGCGGTCGGGATGTTGGCTGGGGAGGTGGGAAAACCTTTTTGATTCTGATGCCTCCAGCCGGCACAGGGGCATCCCCTTCCTTCTCATCCCACAGAATCCGCCCTGGCCCGGGGACGCTGTTCACATTTCTGTGTTGTTGTTGCTGTTGTCAAAGCCATGACATTCCTGGGAAACATTTGGTTGAACCAACTGTTATTTTTAGATAGAAAAAAGCTTTCCTGAAAAACGTTTCCACCTGCTGTGCTGAACACGTACTCGCTCCTGTGCACAACCCAGTCATTTCGGAAGGACCGTTCATGGCAGTTGTTATTTGTGAGACTCTAACCCTGGCCTGGTACCCTGTTATTTTAATTGGGGAAAATAGTAACACAAAACTGAGGGGGCTGTTATGAATTATTTGAGCCCTTCAAGCTGCCACTCACTTAAAAATCAGACACTTTCTAAGCCTTATCTCTACACAACCTAACTAAAAGCTACTCAGGTTGGTTATTCCTTAAAAGGGAGACACAAAGTTAGATTAGACTTCTGTATGAATCTTTGCATATATACAACACATACATGAAAATAGCAGAGGGGGTTTTAGCACTGCCAGGGAACCTTTGCACTTTCCTCCGTGCAACACACCATACGCTACAACACATACACTGGCTTTTTGGGGGGTTTTTCCATTACATAAATCAGGGCACTGAGCTACCACTACAGCACGCAGCTTTCCACAAGGCAATGCAAAGTACCCACAGCAGGATCAAGGTTGCCAGCTAATCAAAAAAGCAGTTGTTTGCAAAAAAATGTGGCATTTTGTCTTCAAACTTCTCAGAATTAGTAATGCTGATGACATGTCTGCCAGATTTACAGGAAGAGGAAACTTGCAACACTTGCGTATGGACATTTTTGCAGAGGTAAAAAGTGTTCATTTGGTTTCTTTTTTAAAAATTAAATACGAGCATACAACAAATGACTGTCACAATTTAAAATATCACTGTCTTTGTAACAACACAGAGCAAAGCCTGCTGATGCCTCGACTGATGTCACAGAAGCACATCCAGCTAGGAGAGGACTTCCAATGAAAAAAGAGGATAGGAAAGGTGTCCATTTCCATTAGACACCAGCTTGTCAGGGATCCTTTCTCCCACTGCAGCAGCAGCACTAGGGGTGAGTGGACCACCGCCGCTCGCAAGCCAGCCTGAATCTGGGGAGTTTGCACATGTGGGCTGGCCTCCCGCCGCCTCCGCTGAGCACGGCACTCCTCCAGAAAAGAGGGCTGGCAGGGCAAGAGGGGCAATTTAGCCTACTATAAGACCCTATTTTACAGAATTGCTTGGAAATTACAGAAAATACATTCTTATTCAGTATTTACATTGTAATTGGATTTATCCAGGAAAATAATTTGTATTTGGTTTGACAAGGTTTGAATTGCAAAACAAGCTTGGCAACTATATTAATCAAGTCAGCCTGCTATGAGAATGACAGCCTGTTTTGCCACACTGGGACTTTTTTGTTGGTAGACTCAAGTGCCAAAATAAGCAGAAATGATGTGCTTATTCTCTAGGGGCAAGTATAGGCCAGTGTGTTTTCAGTTCACCATTTGAAGGCCTAGCCACAAAATGATAAAGGTGCAGACCCTGCCACAAGCTCCTTGCAGCTGAGAGGACAGCATGGGAACTCTTGGCGCGTGGGTCCATGGAGCAGACAGCTATTCTCTCCAGCTGCAGCTCACCTGCATGGGAAAGCTCAGTTCAGACATAGCATTTGCAGGCTGGCAACGTGGCTCCCTGATTTACTGCCTTTTCAGAGGCCAGCCAACAAGCCTGAACCGCCACAACCCCGTAGCTTGCGGTCCGCGACCAAAACTGAAATACGTCTAGAGTGGGGATGCTCGCTCAGGGCTCACCAGTGCTGCCCAGCCCTGCAGAAGACTGTGACTGCTGCACACTGCTCCCCTTCCCAGCATCCCGCACCGGGGCTGGGAAATTGCTCTGGCAGCCATTTCACCCCCGTCTGAAGGGCTCTGTGCATCTTCCTCCATTACATGCTTGAGAATCATCATAGAATCATTTTGGTTGGGAAAGACCTGTAAGATCATCAAGTCCAACCACTAACCTCACACTGCCAAGTTATCACTAAACCATGTCCCTCAGCACCATGCCTACAGGTCTTTTAAATATCTCCAGGGACGGCGACTCAACCACTTCCCTGGGCAGCCTGTTTCAATGCTTGACAACCCTTTCAGTGAAGAAATTTGTCCTTATATCCATGGCCATGACGCGACAGGTGTGTTGCTCTGCTAGGAAAGTACATAATACTCTCTCTTCTTACCACATTAGAATGGAAAGCTGGGGAGCTGGAGCCTGTGAGTGCCCCAATAGGAGGCAACAGGGCCCACCTCCACTAGAAAAAATCAGATAACACTGCTCCAACATAGTAATAAGCCCTTATGTAGGCACTTTTGATGTGAATGTTCACAGACAAGAAAAGGTCTTTGCCAAGGTCCTGTCCTGAACCCCTTAATTAAAGTAGTCCTGTTAATTTTGTAAGATTACTCGCCTAAATAGGTACCACTCCTGTGAAGAAAGTGGTGTATTATTTAGCCCTAAACAAATTAGGCTATGCGAAGCAGATTGACAGGTGAGGAGACCATTAAAAGATGAAAAGGGATCAGAGAGTCTGGTTTGTTTTGAATGTTCGTTTGATTATTCTTTATAAGGGCACAGAGTGGAAGACATTCACATTTTGTTTTTATCAAAAGTAATCCAACCCTCTCCTAACCTTCATTTTAGGAGGCTAAGTAAGCCAATTTAGGGAAATGTCTTTGATTTGCAACTTTCTTTCTGAGGGCGGATGCCATACGTCCCTGGGACACTCTGCCTCTGGAAGGCTTGTGTCCCCCAAGCACCCCAGCCTGCTCACTGTCCTGAGTTCTTCCTGTGGTGCAGATACATCTGAAATCATCTGGAAATCTTCTCCCATTGAACCCGATAGCCTTCTGGGAGACATCTGTGCCACTTCAGGCTAAGCTGGATAAGCAGCAGCTAGAAAACAAAACCTCCTTCAGAAGCATTAGGTGCATTGGTGGCAATGTAAAATAAAAATCGGAGAGGGAGCATGATCATTTCTATTTAAATCATGGTTGCAGTTCCTCATAATTTTCTGCCTAAAGGCACATTTAAAAAAAGTTCAGGCAGTATTTTTTTTGCAGAATCAGCTATAGGGCCTCAGCGCTGGGGGTAGAAATAGAGAAGTTTGTGCTCAGTCCGATAGCAGAGTGCCTCTGCATGTCCCTACAAATTTTGAGTTTACCTTCAGCTGAATGCTAAGTCTTCGAAAACTGGATTTGTGCATGGTCATTGATGATTGTTCATGTAAGCATTTGCCAAGAACTGCTAAAAGATCTGCACTCTGCTTTTTATCTTGTTTATCTGCACTTAGATGTTTAGTGCTGTCAAGCCAGGCAGGTCCTACATCCAGACATCTTTGCCAAAAAGCATGCCTTAGAGAAAAAAAAGGTGTTATTTTTCCCCCCCCTCTTGAAATTTTGTCTTTCAGTTCAGTAAAGAGCAGGGATGTTACTAGCTGGTGGTAATACATTACCTTTCCTTTGTCATCACTGACTGCTCGCAGGCTGTCACCTTCTACCAGAGTCCCACAGTATCATATTTTGAAATTCGAAGTGCTTTATAAATATATTTAATAGTTTATTCTAATCCAGTGAGAAACAATGTAGCAGATCACTTGTTTCACTAAGGTATGAGCCTCAGAACCAACTCAGTCAATGATACAGTATGAGAATATAAGCTTTGGTTTCTAAAAAAGTTGACAAATCAAGTCTAAATTAATGGGAACAAAAGAGATATTTATCTAATTTTCTTTCTGCACAATTACTTTCTGTAATTGTTTGGGCTTTGTTTCATGCACGTTCCCTGGTAATGAATACTGTCAAGGATGCAATGATAGAGAGTCAGGAACCCTTCCAAACAGCATATACTAGTGGTGCTTTTTTACATATACCAGGCATATCAGTTCCTAAAGGTAGGTTTTTAGATTAAAATATAAATTTGGGTATTTAAGGCAATATAAGTAAAAAGCCCTTCAAGGTAACTAAAAGACTCCTTTTTAATTATAGCTTTATTATCACAGGTTTATTAAAGTAATTCTTAGTAAAATTAATTTTCTCCCAAGAAACAGAATACTGAATTAAAAGAAAAGTAATTCTGAATCATGTGCTAAGATACACAGTATTGGTTAAATTTAATCAGCAAGCATTGCACCTAAGGAGTCCAGTTGCAGAGCTACCCAATTAATGTACCCTTGTTACAGTGAAGTTAGTCTGAATTAAATGCATACTACCAAGAAGGAACTAGCTATTTAATCAGCTCTGTTAAGACAGTAGGTTTTTTAACCTGTTACTACCTCAAGCTGCTACATAATGATGAAAATATTTCTGTCAGTAAAGACAGGAACTTGGTAATAAAGACTAAAAGACATCTGTTTTACTACAACTATCCAAATAGCAGATGATTTCTCTTAAACAGTTACAAGGTAAATTTTCTTTGGTATTGGTTTATCCTAAAACTATTTTAAAAACAAAACAAATAAAAAGGAAGGAAGGAACACTTGAATGAGTGACTCTGACAAACTAACACTAAAGAAATCTTCTTAATTTAACATTGTCGAATGGGTTGAGTGGCAAAGCAGCTTGGAAACCAGAGTGAGAGAAACAGAAAATTTAAAAATGCTGTAAGCTTTAAATAAAACATAAAAACATTTTGTGTGTATGTGTGTGTGGGGAGGACCATTACGGTGTTTGATATGTGGCATATAATTACAGGAAGTTTGTAGAAGGTGCCATGATACCTGTCAATTATCAGCAGGCAGAAAATGCAGATAACATACATAATTCATCAGCATACTGCCCTTTGTTGTTAAGCCGACTGATTTAGCTCCGTAACATAACTGCTTATTCAAAACAAGACATTTAAATTCAAATGAAATACTGTTACCTCTTCAAAATGTATTATTATACCGATTCAGATGTATATATATGCATTGCTAAATGTTAGCAAGGAAGACTACAGCTACACAAATTTATATGTGCACATAAATCTGTTGTATTATGAGGAAGAAAAGAGGTGTTACCAGTATCAGTCAGCCCTTATTTTCTTGCATGACAGAATCCGTTCACCTATTCTGACTTCTAAAAGAAAACATTTAACAATTAAAATTATTCTAATGTTTGCAATATATGTTTTATTTATTCTGCTAGTGTCATACAGATTATTTTAATAATTTCAAATATACTTTAAAATTGATTAAAAAATAGTGCAGAGGTCAATTCAGCTTGATTTCTCCTGCTATAGCCTTTAATCGTGCCTGCTTGAAGTTAGATGGATCTTAATTAAAAAACCATCTATCTACATCAGGGCTAGCAGTAAGTACTGATCAGATATTGTGTGGGGGATTTTCATGCTTTCTTCTGAGTAGGAGTGCCCTCACTTAAAATGAAAAAAAGTAAAAAACCCAACATCTACTATGATTAAAAAAGCCTAATAGAAACACAGAGGTTCTGGAAATTATTAGTATCCATTGCTTAGGTATGAAGAGACAGAGAGCAATTCAATGTTTGGAGGGAGACAGATCTGCTATACAATAGAAATTTTTGTACAGTACAGAAAACAAAAGAGGAAAGAAATGAACTGCTTGTATTTACTATTTCAGAATATGAGAAGGAGAAGACACATTGTAAAATCAAAAGGATATAAAATAGAAAACTCATCAAGGGAAATGCCTTCTACATAAAAGAATGGCTTTTGCAGTTGGGAGTTCACTCCCATAAGGTGAGTGGGAGCAAAAAGCTCTTTTGCGTAAGTAGGATTTCTACAAAGTTTGAACTGTTATGAGTGATGAGTGCATTCACACTCATACATAAAGGAAGCTGTGAATGTTCTCATTGTATACAAAGGTCCATGCTACTGTACCAGAGCTGCCGCTATCTGATGGCTGCATTCCCCTTATGAGGAGGCTGTCTGCGTTTGCCTGGGCTGGGTCCGATTCTGGATAGGTAGATGTACTAGAGTACACTACATCCTGTGTTATTGCTAAACAAGCCTAAAAACCTTCCACGAGGCAAATCCTTTTTATTCAGAAGATTATTTTCCTGGGAAGAATAAGAAAATCTAGTAAACCAGATCACAGGTAGAGACACATGACGTGGAAGTGATATGAAAAGGAGAAGAAAGGTAGAAAACTGTACAAGAGATCTGTTCTTTCCTTCTGGGCTGCAGTTAACCAAAGACCCTCACTGGCAGCTTGGCCTTGGCCTGTAACCATTTCCAAGCTTCTCTATCTCCATTAGTGGCCTGAATGACGCCTTGAACAAGAATAAAAGCTGAAGGGAGAGATGAACTCCTACCAGTTCAGCTTAATAAAATATTTTAGGTTAAGTTTTTAAAAGACTGTTGATGGGAATAGCAAAACAAGAAGCAATGAATTATATTCCAGTTTACACCATTTAAAAAAATGCAAGACAGGCTGCAAAACTAGCTTTGTGGGAGGAGCTCAGGTTGACTCCCTTCCCTGCCTCTGGATATTCCCCTGGAGCCAGAGTACTTTCCTCCCCATCTGCCAAAGTGCTTATCCTTGCCGTGTGGGTTCTGGAGCCAACCGATAACTCAGTGGCTGGGGCATCCTTTGGCTAGACCTGAAGAGAAGTTGCAGGTACTGCCTATCATTCTATATTTTATCATCCAAACTCATCTCTGACATAAGATGCTGTCTATTTGTTCTAGCAAATGCAAAACTGAATATCCATAATTAAGATCAGGTTTTGGATATGGCACTTTGGTTAGCTGCAAATAAATTAAAATCAACTTGTCAGCATATAAAACAATATAAATTGTTGCCATATTTGTGTCCAACACATAACATACTCTATCTATCCATAGTAGCACTGCAAAAAGTAAGCAGCATATTTTGAAGCACATGCAGAATAAAGAGTCATTTCTCGTAAGTAGGTAAAGCTGTACTCAAACATATGTGCTGCATAAAAAAAATATTTATTGTACTCACAAATTATCTGTATACCCTAAATGTAAAAATGACTGTACTACTGATTATTTCCCCTGAGTACACATAAAATAGTGCCAAAGGGCAGAACATTACCAGACTAGTTCAACCACACCTCAGGCTTCCTGCAGGCTCACAGAGACAATGATCCCCACACATTTATTTGTCTTTGTTGCCCTTTCTCTCACCCTTGGTGATTACTTCACACACATGGGCACTACATGGGAACAAGATGGCAGGAATACGAGGAATGTAAGAGCTGGAAAGCAGCTGCAGTTTGGAATGGGCAGAGGACATTGTCCCTCTGTAGCAAGATGGAGTTACCCAAATATACGGACAGTGGTTAAACAGCAGTGAGGGTAAAAACACTGGGAGGCCGAGAAAACAACGGAAAAGAAAAGTTTGGGGAGGTCCTTGCTTAAGTTTTGCCACCAACCTACAGACAAGGACACTTTGGCTGCGCTTGATGGTATTTTATTTAGCTAGGGTCAGCTGGGTAATTTTTGTCGTGCTTCTGTTTGCACCTCCAAAAGCCTTCTGAAGGGCAAATGCATTCCTTTTGCATGTACTAGGCTCTGTCGGGCGATGCAGCTACAGCTATTGTCCAAAGCTACTAATACAGGATCCCCTTAACAAGTCCCATGACTGTGGTACAACCTGACACATACTGCCAAAGTATCTCTCCCAAACTGGGATTGTAAATACCTAGTTTCTTTAGATTGGTGGTTCATAACTCAATCTTGTTTACACATTTCAAAGAAAATTTGACAATGGAGGAAAAAGCAAAAATAATTCCCCTGCCCCCTCCTTCCCCCCCATAATTGGAGGGTTTAGTACTAGCTAGAGATAAAATATGTAGCAGGGTATTAAACAAAGGGGGTGATGCAGAGGAAACACGAAACAACGTCCCCTAAAGATGTAAAAGATGACCTTCAGGTAGCAGGAAAAAAAGTTCACCTCCTAAAATCCAGCATTCTGTCATTTATCAACGCTTCTACTCATGCATACCAGGAAAAGTTACTTTTAGGTCTAGATGAACGTATGCCTTTGCAACACGTAAAGGCAGTCAGACCAGTGATTTCTGAGGAACAAGCTGGAATAAAAGTTTATTCTTTTTATTGCTGACCTATTAAGGATGGTTTTTGAGCATGGACAGAAACTTCTGTCACTCAGTAAAGGTGTCTCCACTGGGTAGCAGTCATGGAGTATGCCTGAGCCAGGACTGAATGTGATTTATAGAAATGGTGATGTTTACAGCTACACCCTGTTGTTAGTAAAATAAAGAGCACAATTGAATACAAATTTTAAAGTAATAAGGGAAACTTGATGCTTTATGGCACAAATAGTTCTTTACAGGCAAAACTGCATAACATACTCTAGTCATATAAAAATTATGATTTGTTCTGTGTGAAGAGTTACATCAAGAATTGTAAATAAAGAAGACACATTTTCTTCCAGCATATCATGATAGGCACTTTATTTACACTGAAATAGGTCAGAGACCATGTTTTCTATTAAACACTTCACAAATTCTTACCATATTCTTGATATAAATAGTTGATATCCATGCAATCTCATATTTAGAAGTTCAAATTGATACTGAACATCAAGTAATATTCATATGGCTTGAAGATGAATACAGAAATCAAAACTAAAACACATTAAAGGGACAAACCTAAGTAATTGCTCTCAATATTTCCTATGCATAATATATGTAATGTTCATGGTCAGTATAAAGATATGACTAGCTGAGCCAAACTCACAGGGTTTGCCGAAGGAGTGTTGGCTTTCAGGTCTCCCAGCAAACTTGTTGTCAAGTGCTATGGCAGTCTCTGTTCAACTTCCATTTTTGACAAAATACAGGTTGCAATCCCAGTTACTCAGATGCAGTACAAAGGACTTTAATTCTCCAGCATGCAGTGGTCTGCTGGCAACTGAGTAACAGGTATTAAGACAGCTAGACTCAGACACATACTAGACACTTACCATTTTTCAGATTAGTTAAAGTAGCAGCTGCTTTTTATTACAAAGTTTTCAGATGCAGAACTTCAGATGGCATAAATTATCAAATCCATTGAAGTCAACTAGAGCTATGATAATTTACACCAGATGAAAATCTAAGATATCATTGGAGATACAGCCTCCTGACAGGAATCTTAAATGAGAAATGCTGCCTAGTGGATATAGCAAAAAGTCTGCAAAATCATTTGATCTGATTGCGTCAGTCAGCCCATATGTTAAAAGCAAGGTGTGATAGTCTGGGGAATGCCTGCCAGTTTGTGGATATGATTTCATTGTAATTTAAAGTGTAGATTAGACTCACTGTTCTGTAGCAGAAACAAGATTATATCTATGGAGCTGAAACAGCCTTCAAGAGTACCTCAGCCAGAAATACTTTCAGCTTGCAAGAGCAATTAGGTTGCTGCTATAAAAGAACTAACCATTATCACAGCACTTTGACATAAGCCTGGTGTGTATCCCAGGAAAATCTCTGCAGAAGTCTGAAAGACTTGGGCTCTTTCAGAAGACAAACCTCCTTCAGTGCAAAGACAGAAAGCAAAACTGGGGAAAGGGAGGTGAAGAAGGTTTTGCCTCCTTTCCCTGCTTCCACAGATCAAAATTTATTTCTTCAGATGCCCATGAGAAAGGGGAAAACGATGGTCAAGTGTAGTTGCGTGCAGACCAGCAAATGCAGCCCTGGTTTGCAAGGTGTCTCCTTGTGACTCTGCTGCAACACAAAGAATAGCACCTGAGACACAAGATTCCAGTAGGAGAAGGCAAAAATCAACTGTGGAGGAGTGAGGTACTAAGCCATCGTCTCATGACAGTTGTACTTTGGAGTCTCCTGTCTCAGTGAGAGTTGCCAGGCAGAGTCTTTACCATAGAGGGAACACATAAAGAGCCAAAGTTAAAGATGATTCTTAAAAGCACTCAATCCAAAATTGGGGTTCTCAAGGCATGGAAACATAGGATCACCCACCTGAGAGGTTCAGGCATATGACATAAGGCCTACTTAGAAATTTGATGCTTTGCTTACCTGTAGATTTCCAGAGTATAAATATAATCAAACAGCTATCTGATGCAAAGATGGATGAGGAAGGAGTGACATATCACATGTACCCCTCAATGAGTGGTGACCACTGAAACTACAAAGAACATGCAAGGCAGTCAGATGAGAACGTAAAAGATAAAAACTACCCTTAAAAGAGAATAAATAATCCCCTCAGTAGTTAAAATACTGCTTGGGAGCTTAGTGAGAAACTGGCTTCACCTGAACAGAGGCTAAGCCCTGGAGCTACTGATACCAAGGGTAGCAATTAGCGCAGCTCCCTCCTGGTCAGTGCTGCAATGATGAGGTGACCAGTGCTACTTTCATGATGCTACTGTGCCTCTTCCTTCTCTTGATTTTTTGAGATTATGCAATTTATTAGTTTCTTCAATATGGGACAGGAAAACACAGGGTCCTTTGTAATGCTTTTTTTTTTTTTTTTTTTTCTTTAAACACATCCCTTCCTTATCAGTATCAAAGTAATTGAAGAAGTTAGGGGACTTGTATGGGATACCAAGGCCAACTTTGCACCAAAAGGCTGTTAAGACGGATTGCTATCAAGCTTGGAGAAAGCTTAAAAGAAAATTCAGATGATCAATCATAAAGAAAAATGAGTGGCAAAAGAGATACAAATATCCAATTCTTCTTAGGGACTACTCAGAATGCTGATCTCATTCAAACATGCTCCCTAACTTATTTTAAGTATCTTATGTAATTACATTCTGTTTTCAAGCTCTTGTCACTGCACAGGGGTCCCTTTTGTATAAGTTCATATTCAGGTCGAGTTCAGAGAGGCTTCATAGCCATCAGAGACAAGACATTGTCCTTCTGCCAATGTGGTTTTGCCCCAAGCTGCAAGAAGGCTGAAGTAGCCATTGTAAGGGATATTTACATTTTTTACTACTTGCAGAAAGGAAGTTTTCAGCCAAGCAAGGATATAGTTTTAGTTTTCTATGTACAAAAAGGGAATCGGTTTGCTGTAAATAATGATAAGCTAATGTTACTAATTACTTCTGCACTTTTTATTTGAAGGACTAAATATCACTTTATAAACAAATGCCCAAACACAAGTTGAAAGTTTTGAACAAGGTAAAAAATCAAGTGTCAATATGGGCATACCCTTGGTGCATTTAAAATCATACAGGCATACATGAGTTAATACATGAGCTAAGACTCTTAATCCAAAACAGTATTCCACCTTCTGTATATGATCGCAAGCTTGTATAGTAGCACAGAAACTGGAATAAACAAGAAAAAGGATTCCTAAAATTCCATGTGCGGCTGCCTATCCTCTGTGTACATCTTTAGAACACGCTTTTAAGCAGTCTGGATCCCTTGCCACACTATACCATTTTACAGACAATTATGCCCTTTCTTAAACTGCTGCAGCTGCACTGAACCTCCAGTACAAACATTAGCATCCATAGCCAAAACACTGGATCATGAAGTAAGCACAGAGTAGAGCTGAGGTAAGAACCAAACCCACCTTAGTTGCCATCACAGATTAAGGCTAGAAGATCCACTGTGACCATCTGGGCTGATCTGTTTTGTCATAGAAGTCCCTGAGATTTCCTAAACTACTGCTGAGTTCAACTAGAATATGTCTTTTAAGAAATACATCTGTTGAAGTTAAAACTACTAGAGATGGAAAATCCATTATAATTTTCATTAAACTACTCCAATGGTTAACTGCTCATTATTTAGGGAAAATTGTACCACTTGGTTCTAGCCTAAATTTTTCAGCTTCAACACCCAGCAATGGGATCCTATTATGTCTCTGTCAACTAGATGGAAAAGCCAGGTATTAAGTTCCTATTTCATCGCAGATACTTTTGGACTGCAGTCAATACACTTTTCTGGCTGATAAACCAAACAAAAAAACTTCCTTGTATGACACCATATGAATGAATGATTTTTCTGGCTCTTCTCTTAACCCTTTCTGCCTACCAATAGACTTCTTGAATCCTAAGCTGGACAAAGCAAATTCCAGCAAAAGATGTTTCAGTGCCAAACACAGAACTAGCGTTGTCTTTGTAGTCCTGAGAAATTTCTGTTTGTATAGTCAAGAATTACATGAGGCGTTTTGACCAAAACACCATATTTAAGAGTTCATTCATTGTTACCTTCCTCAACAAATCTCTCTGCACCTCTTCATTCCTCCTCCAAATCCCCAAATAAAAACTTGTTAACAGAAGAAAAATTCCAACCAGCATTTTCAGTTCTTCTTAGGTCCAGCAAAACACAAATTTCTGAAGATGAAACAGGCAACAACAGCATTAACTTTGCCATAACGTGACTGATAATTAGACTATGGGAATTATTTGCAGACATGGTTTTATTCCCTTATTTATTGCCAATGACACCAAGCTGTGTGGTGCAGTCGACATGCTGGAGGGAAGGGATGCCGCGTGGAGGGACCAGGACAGGCTTGAGAGGTGGGCCCATGCAAACCTCATGAAGTTCAACAAGGCCAGGTGTAAGGTCCTGCACCTGGGTCAGGGCAATCGCATGCACAAATACAGGCTGGCTGGAGAATGCATCAAGAGCAGCTCTGAGGAGGAGGACTTGGGGATGTTGGTTGGGGAGAAGCTCAACATGAGTCAGCAATGTGCGCTCACAGCCCAGAAAGCCAACCATATCCTGGGCTGCATCAAAAGAAGTGTGGCNGCTGTACCAATAGACTTGTTCAGAAATAATCTGGAGCAATTTTGTAGAGCTCTGATTCTTGATACTAGTGAAGCTGGAAGAGGAAAAGAAGAATGAGTGCACCAAAAGAATAAGACATACTTTTTTATTGACCCCCGCTAGTTTTAAGGCTGCCTTGCATAAGCTGACTCAGCGAAAAGGTTGCCTGTCATGGGGATTGTCTTCATAGTGGAAAAACATGGTCTGCAAACTCCCTACCCTGGTTTGGCC
>VYXH01004097.1:0-43625 GCA_013397275.1 Burhinus bistriatus
CCTTTCATCCCTCAGCCTGTATTTTCCATTCTTTTTCCTTACTTTATAGTAACTCTATATCCATAAACCTAGAAATACAGAAACGTTTATTTGTCTTTAACATGCTGTCACCAGGCACTAAGGGGACAGATAGGTTCTTTTAGGCATCCTTGGCAGAATGATGATGGCACTAAATTGTAGTTACAATTAAAGCTTTATTTTCTTAACAGAATTTTTTTATTAGTATAGCACATAATTTCTGATTAGAATGGCACAGAATTTCTACAAGTAGAATCAATGTAGTACAATCTATAAGAAGCGTAATACAGAATTTATATTACAACTTAACTTATGATTTCTAACCCCTTAGACCTTAACTTAACATACAATTTCTAATCACTTACACCCTCTGCAGACTGGCTCAGATCTTAATACATGGTTTGCTGTATCAATATATCATAATCTGTACTCAAGAATCATATAAAAGAAAATGAGTCACTCAGTCCTCGGAGGATGCAGATGGTGGTGGAGGTGTCCTTGGCCACCCGTGGGTCCTGTGTCTCACTGTCCAGCAGCAGCTCAAGTCCAGGTTCCCCACTTAGGACTTGTAACTGCTTAATTTTATAGACAGTGCTCTGGGTGCTGTTACGCTTCCCTGTTCTGTGACAGGGTCATCACCGCTTGGTTGGCCAGGTGCCTGGGACTTTCAAGGCTGGTGAAGAAGTGAGTAATCAGCCTGGTGCCCAGTAACCTTAAGGCCAGTAGAGAGGGGAAGAAGAAATCTGTTTGGTTTGTCTACTTGTTCACAAGACCTTCAGGGCCTGATAACGAGGGGAAAGGGAATGAATATGTGACCCGCTCGGTCACAGAGAATGGACATTTGCCTTAAGAAATGGTGTTAGTTATGTTAACCGTATTACCAGAGGTTGGGAGTAGGGGGTACCAATCATACCTGCATATGATAAAAACAGATTTCCTGATGTAAACTCCTTCTTGAGGCTGTAGGTTTGGATTTTTTTGTAACAATCAGACAGAGCTAGGTTCTAATGCTTTTACAGGTCTGCTGGATTTGTACCAGACATAGTCTGTTCAGAAAATACCTGTTTCCTGAGCTTCCTAAGAAGCTGAAATACACAGTTCTTCAAGTACCATGCAATCTGATCTGGCGGCCAGCTGGACTCTGCCACCATAATAGTTTCAATATCTGTTTTAAGACACTGTTCATGACTTCTTTGAAATTTCCAAAAATTACATTGTTGATGCTCTGATGTTCTTTGTGTGGATTTGGCAGTGGCTCAAACAACAAGGGGGAACTGACAAATCTAGACCTTTTTTTTTTTTTTAAGACTGAAAATGCTTGTTATTAAGCATTCAAAACAAATGTCTTAGTTTAACGGTCAAGGCCTTGCAATATTCTGATGAAAGACACTCTAAAGGTTGCTTCATTTGCAGGCCAGACCTAAATAGCACTAAATTATGCTTTGAAAACAACCACTATTACTGGGTCACATTGCCATGTCACTTTGTAGTTTGGGTTTCAATACAGGAACATTGACGGCACTTTTCCTGCTTGATCAGAAGGCTGAATTCCAGTAAAACTTGTTGTACCCACCCACGTACAGCCTGTATCTCACACAGCTATCATCCTTTTAAAACTGCCAATGCTTGACACTCTAAACAAGCTGTGTTGAAATCAGATGTAGAGGAAAAGAGGAATCAAAAGCAGAGGAGCTAGCAGGAGAAAGGGAGCAGCCGGAGGGGAGCAGAGGTGACGAGGCTAACGAGGGAGAGGGAACTCAAACTTCTTCAGACTGCCCAGAAGGCTGCACAGTGCTTTGCTGCTGACTCGCATGGTCTTGGTTTTGTTGGCTTTTTGAAGGAATAACCTCCAGGCTGCATGAATGAAACCGCAGCCTTCAGTACTACTGACATATATCCCGATCTACAGAAGTTAACTGCAAATCTGAAATCCCCCAAAGGAATAGCTCCTTCTGCAAATCTCAAAGTTTCAGTTTGGTGCAGGTGTCATGACATTTCTCTGAAGTTAAGAATAACAAATCTAGAGTATTACAGTATGGAGAAAAGTACATGTTCTGCAACTTGAGCTGAGAGTGGGAACTATTTAGGGATATTACTGAGTCACTGATAAGACTCACAGATTGTTGGCTGGCAGCAGAGCTTTCATTTGGGAATGCTGAGCGATAGTGTAACTTTGTCAACATGCACAGTTACAGGGAGATAAAGACTGTATTAGTTACTGTTCAGCCAATAAAAACTATCATTGCCACAAGATTTTATGACATTTATGACTAAAAAAAATAAATATTGTGTGTTCATGATAACATGACAGGTTTTGTTTCTTTTTCTACTGGCTTTGTCTCTCTATTAAAATAAAGAGAAAGACCAGACAAAATATTGGAACCAGTCTTCCACATACCTCCTTTAGCATAGGGTTATATTACCATGCTTAAGTATGTTTGTCTTCCTAATAAACTCCAGCAGCTCACCACTGGCCTCTCAGAGGCATTTTCCAGTTTACCTTTTTGAAAAATAAAAGCATTATCATATAGTCCTGAAAAAAGCAGACAAAACGGAAAATCCCATTAAGAGTATCTTAGGATAGACTAATTAATGGATAGCAGTTCAGCACAGCAGCATTTAGATATTAATCTAATCATCTAGTTTGCTTTCATCTACCTCAGTGTAACTCTCAGTGACCATATCTGAAAAGCAGGATCTGATACAGAACAGAAGACACCGCCTTTATTTAACAACAGCTCTCTGAAGGGCTGAGTATCTATGTTGCCTCATCAGCCACGCAATGAAACTCCACTGTGAAACTTCCAGTCCAACAAAGTGAGTTTGTGTTCACAATGTCATATCTGCACTATTACTATTAATTATTGATGTTCAGTTCAGATACCAGCTGAGAGATAGCAGGCTACAAAATAGGTATGTATGTTCTGTTTCTTGCTGGGTGATCATGAAGAGCAATGGGCAGAAACTCACTAACTAGAGGATAATTCTGCCATATATGCTCCTGGGAATTAGAACTGAAGTATGGGGACAGTTAAACCAGACCTCTTTTCTTGCTGGACATAGATAGTAGCCAGGCATGATTTGCTAGTTTGTCGTGTTTTCCCAAATAAAAGATTTTGGTGGTTTCATATAAGACTCGACTGACACATTTTTATGAGTGAGGAAAATGGGTCTAGAAAAGGACTGATACAGCCTTCCTTACTACTGCCCAGCTGTGACAAGAAGAGAAGAAATTAATCCCCAGATTAATTATCTGCAGCCTTTATCTATAGGGGTGGGGTCTGTAGAGAAGGTGCAGTCACACTTATGATGTAGTTACCAGTCTGCAACTGGTGTTAACAGAGGCTGCAATCCATGATGCTGCGTAAGTCATGTCTCGTTATGGCTAACAGCAGTCCTAATCAACTACCATGTGAGCTGAAAGGAAACAAACAAACAAGTCAGTTATTTAAGCCAATCACTAGGCCAGTTAGGTCCAGTGGAAGTCAAGGGTGACTTAATCTTGGTGGTGAATTCCTGAAGCATATTACTGAGATTAGCTCCACTGGGGAGCTCCACCCAAGCTACCAGTGACTGAGCAAGATTTGAGTGAGTGATTGCTACCAAGGACTTCATGACTGTACTGCCTGATCTCTAGATTTGAGGAAAAAGAAAGACATGGAGCAGCCTGAGACAATTCTGTCCAGGCAGTATTTATTCCCTTTTCTTATTAAACTCCCCACTGGCAGCTGAGGACAGCTGAATGAACTCCCTGATACAAGGTGGCTGCCTAGTACCTAAGATGATGGCACATCTATAGTGAAGGAGGTTCAAGCGGGGTGTAGGACCTCCTGCAGAAATGCTTAGTCCTACAGCAAAATGAATGAAAGGAAGAAGTGTGAGTAAGGGCCAACAGGACCAAGAACCACATATGGATAATTTCAGTTCCACAAGTGTGATTTTTTCTATGGTTTAAGTGCATAAAAATAGGGAAGAATGAAAAATGTCATGAAAACTTAACAGCTGTCTTTCCTGACTAATTGCTACAATGTATGAATAATTTATTTTTTTTTACCCTAAACCTACTGAAAACATTTTATGATGAGGTTTGAACGTTTTAATCAAAGGTTTACTATTTTTAAGACAAAAACCACCCCGATAAGGTTTTGCATAAATTTCCATGTGTAATATGTATAACAAGGTTTAGTAGAAAGAAGTTAAGAAAATACCTTCATCAAAGCAATGTTGTCTAGGCTACCGTGGTTTTTAAGCCTAATATCAGATATATTATCAGGAAGAGCCTTTAAAAAAAAAAACAAACAGGCATATGTTCTTTTTTGTCACTGAGAGTTTTCCAGGCAAACCTAAAGCCATGTATTCAGCAAGGTCGGTAACAAGAGAGGCTAATACATTACTTTCTGGCACATCCAAAACTTCAAGCAACAAACAAATAGTTTGGATGACACTGAATATTTTTTCTTGGTCTGTCATGAGTGTTAAAAATGATCTTCTGAAAATTATAGAAACTTGTAATTAAAAACATAAACTTTTTTTTTTTTTTTCCCCCCAGGAAGACTTTGTTGCAGCATATGCTGCTCCTCAAATCTCTAGGGATATGCCCCACCCTTGAGTTTGAAATGCAAAGATACTCCTTTTTTACATATGCTGGGAGAAACATTGTGGAAGACTTAGGAGTGGGTCTGTGAAACTGGAAAGCATGTAGGTGGTTTGAGCTTGAGCTTGCACCAGTTTAGCATTTGTGAGCCAAAGTTTGATGCCAGACTTTTGAGGGAAAAGATGTCATCTCAGAGAACTAAGTTTTCTGTATGCAATGTACTATCAGGAATTCCATCCTAAACAATGGGTGAAAAATGGCTAAGTAAACTGAACTGGAATACCAAGTTTTGTTTAAATATTTTGAAACACATTTATTCCACCATGCATAACTTTTTGAAAAATGTCTTGATATTATGTTGAGTGAAAAAAAATATTTTTTTGAGAAGAAATATCTAATTTGCCACTGGCCTTAGTTCTTACAGGAATAAAAAGTGAAAAGAAAAACGGAAAATAATTTTAGTGTCATTTTCTGCTTAACAGAAGTTTATTTCCAATAGTGAACAGTAAAACTGGAAACTGTAAATTTAATGTAATTGCAACCACTAACAATATTTTAAATTGTAAACTGTGTTTTTCTTTCCTGTATTTATGTCTGTAAAGAGTACTAGTCTTCTTTTCCCTTATGTTCATCCATTGTGCAGAAGACTTAGACACAAATGAAAAAATATATCAAACTGTGATTCCTTTGAAATATTCACCCTGAAATTTTGCCCTCTTCTTTCCACAGAATAAAATATGCGCAATATTAGCATTTCATTCTTTTGTTTTAAGTAGGAGAAAGACATCAAACTATCCATCAATGTGCAACTTCTTGCACCTGCTTGGCTGAAAACTGTAACTATGCCAAAAAAACATGAATCTGCTTAATCTCTGTCCATATCAAGCCCAAGTTAATACATTTAATATTGGTGTGCTCCATCAGAGTATTCTTCCAGCTGGCTCTAAGCTGCATCACTGTGTGGAGGTTGTTGTCAGCGGCACGGCAGACTCTCAGTCTGTGTGTGGGTCACCAGTGGACATGATGCAGCTCACATCCAGACATAGCCTCACAGGACATCGCTCCTGAGGACACGTGCAAGGAATGGCATGCATGGCTTGCATCTGCGCTCTGCAGCAGAACCGCATAAATTGTGCTGCATGTCAGGTCATATTTTTTGGCAAAGAGGCATGGAGGCTAAATTTGCCTAGAAGCACTTTCCAGATCTGTTCCCTGATATACAGCAAATAATGGATTTTTCTTAAATGATAGAATTAAGTTCAATATTGAGAGGTAAAAGAAAATAGCCTGGTTTTATATCAAGCATGTGCTGAGCATGAATATTAGACTGAAATTTTAGAGGTCCAAGCAAAAAGAAGGTAACCTTTAGAACATATGCCCTTTGGAAGTACATGAGGCAGTGCTGACATTAACTTAATGGGCTTGATTTGCTTTGAGGACTTCCTACGTTTGCCCATTAACATGCTAATGTATTTTCCAATTTTATTTTTTCTCTAAATGACAATTAAAAAAATGCCATCATGTCTCATTACAAGAGAGACACAACAGAGCACAGAAAAAATAATTTCTAGTGCACTGTAGCCATAGTGCTAACTTACCATTCGCTTGAGGTGCTAAAAAGAAAGAAAAAGCTAATAGTTTGAAGAAATGGAACAATTTTTTCCACAATGCTGTCCAGAATGACAACTGGTACTGGCATATCCAGTAAATCCAGCTGCCAAATGCCATATTGTAGTGAATGCTTATGTTTTTAAAGCCTTAATTCTGAGTATTATCTTCAATTGATAGTAGAATAGTCACTCTTTAAGGTTCTGATTTAAAACAATCTCAAATGATACCTTGAAGAATTTAATTCAAGCCATGTATATTATAGGAAAGAAACCTCACATTTCTTGTAATGGCTGAACTCATGTTGCACAGCTCAGGATCTACTCTGGTCTTACCTGATGGCTATTGTGTCATTTCTATTGTCTTTGCCCAGACCCAATTCCCGATAACCATATCCCATATGTTATGGGCACAGATGAAGGATGCACAGTTAGTATTTCATTCTGGTGGCTTTAATTGAAATTAACTTAATTTTCATGCTGTTTTGACCATATTTGTTAGTACTAAATTCTGAAAACAGTTCCTATAGGAATCCAGAAGTAAACACAGCACAATAGTTCTTAAAATCACAAATTGTCTGCTGTGTCCTAAGCCTCTGTCTCCTTCATAAAATAGCCAGTTTATGTACCTTCTGCCAGCTGATTCTTTCTCAAAGGCGATGAGCTTGAGCAGATTGACGAGGGGGAGCTGTTTAAATGACACCAGAGAAAAAAGCAAGAGAAAAAGAGGAGAGAGAAGCATCTTTCATGGAAGACTCTCTAAATTTCCCACGAAGGACTGTAACAATAATCCTTTCCAACTGGGACATTAAAAATAGACATCCTATCATTTTTGAGAAATACTTTATTATTTAAAGAGTGAGGGCAATCAAAGTTTTTCCTAGGATGCTGTCCTCCCTGCTCCCGTAGGCCTCAGCCAAAAATGCAGGAAGAACTGACTCTGTAGACCTTGACAGGCTTACAAAACACAGATCATCTGAAAACTTAAGTAATTCAAACCATTTTACGCTCCTTCAGCCTTCTGCGTCTCCCAAGGAAGCATCCATGAGTCTGAGACTTCAGCAATGGGGAATTCTCAAAAGCCAGACAATGATAAAGATATTGTCTGAAAAATACTTGAAGTTGGGACAATGTTTTCAGGTGCAGAGGAGCAACCTAAAGTTTGCATAAACAACTATACACAATGTGCTCTCTGTCCCTGTCTAGTCTTTGGACTTAGCAAAGTTTCAAGTCTAGGGTTTTAACCTAGAACATAAAACTTCAGGCTTTTAGATCATGGTTTACACTCCTCTGCTTCTGACCTAGCCAGAGACACTGCATTAGAAATATCCTGAGTATAAGTAACTCTTTGACTCCAATTCAGTCATTATAAATCTAGAAAGGTTGTATTTATAAAAACAGGTTTAACTTCAACCCAGAGGCATTTATTTTCCTGTCACTTCTATAGAACTCAACATGCTGAGTTGATGGCATTTGAAAAGATAGTACAAAGCCTTCACCTTCTCCTTGCTACTGTAAGGTACCACTGCCATAAAGCTAACACCTTATGTGGACTAAACCACTAAGAGGAAAGGGGGCATAACAGCTCCTAGTGAAATGTAATGATGGAAAAGGCTAACAAACTTAAAAGCTACAGGTGGTACTATAAAAGAGGAATAATGCAACTAATGTGACATTATAACTGAACTAAACCAAATGTGCATTGAAGTGGCATGGAGCCACTCTCAACATTCACTTATTTCCCCTTCACATTTAATAAGAAGGAATTTTTAAAGAAAATCAGATTCCACTAGATCAATTACTTGAAAGGTGTAGATGTTGTCTAAAGAATTCAGCTAAATGGGATGGTTTGGTTATTCTCTGTTTCTAATTTAGACCTCAGCCACACAGAAAACAATGGCCTATAAGTGGTTTCTACTTATAGGAAGTAAATCTGTTGCCAAATTCTGCTTCTTTTTAGGGTGGCATGACCAATATGCACACACCTTGCACTTGCAGCATTAGCTACACTTCTGAAGGAAAAAGCCTCCTGGAAAAGGCAGCTTCAAAATCTGGGCAGAGCTCCAAAGGAGATGTGCTGAGTCAAAGCATGTTTGATTTGCTGTTTCTGCTAACAGCCAGATTTTCAGCACACATCCACTCTCCCTGAAAAAAACCAGAAACTGTTGCTCCTTGTGAACTTCTGAAGATCTGTATCTATAAAGGAGAATACTGATCAGTGCTGTGACTGCTGCCGCTTCAGAGGAAATGCATTCAGAGACTGACGTGAAATTGAAGAGAAATACTCTTCAATTATTTTATCAAAGTTTTTAAACATTTAGACTAACTGCTGATAAAGTCTATAGATGATACAAAAAATGTCCAAATGGCAAAAAATTATTAAGGATCTGTCAGTTTTGTAGGTAAGTGTGAACTGTCTGCCAAGCTAGGCTCACTTGAGCAGCATCTGTTGTAGTATGCGTGACACCATACAGGGAACATAGCTATTCACAGAACACAGGTTAGTTGAACATACCCTAGAAGGCACCAATTCTGAAGTGACTGAAGTTATAGGACATGAGCACTGGCAGTGTATTCTTAGCATCATCCTCTGGATGAGACTGAAAATAAGTAAATCAGTGGGTGTACATACAGCAGAACTATCAGAAGTCCCAATTCAAGATTTCTCATGCCAAAAGTTTTTGAATCTCATATTTAGGTTACAGTTTTGTTGTTACCATCATTTGCAATCTTTAAGGTTTTTTTTATTTTAATTAGGGAAGGTAAGATAAGAATGTTTCCTGAAGCGTCTGCAGGATGGTTGAAATTTATTGGACCTTCAAGTGACTTAGCTAAGCTTTTAGATAAAACCCTTTCTCAGTCTCACAGAATGGTGGACAAATACTTGGCTACTATACTGTTACATATATTGGTGCTAATAGGTTTATATAAAGTTACAGATACTGATTTTTTTTAAATGTAAAATGTTAATAGTCAAATTAGATATAGAATTTCTCACAGCTGAATAGATGCATGCTGACCTAGGCACAGCATCTAGAAATACGACTATCTGTCTGTTGTTATAAAGGAGAAATGTCAGACAGACTTCAGACTGAAAAAAATGCCTTTCAATATGAGTAAAATTGCTTTGAACTAACTGCTTTTAAAGAATCATCTCAACACATTTTAAACCAAACTCCTTTATCCAAATCTAAAAGGCACCTGTAGATTCATTGTGCTGACTGCAGTGTAATTTCTAGATCAAGCTTGAAGCTGATGGGATTTGACCCTGGGTTTGGCCCATTGTGCAGGTATACAAAATGACACCACTGCCTTCAAAGGCACATTTTTCACAGAGAAAAGCATTTTAAGCCCCAGAGAGGTTTAAAAGCTCCCACTCCCTCCCCCCTCACATCTTTCACAAACGCACATAGCCATGCTTGCCTTTCTGCAGCATTGATAACTGTGAGTTTTCTTTAACTTCTCTCGCATTCAGAAGCAAGCTGTAGTTTTGTAATTACTATCAAAATTGGAGCATGGGCTAATCAAAATCAATTATCAGCTATGAGATGGGAGGAATAAAACAGAGGAAGAACAGCAGGGCAGCAACTGAGCTTATGAAATTAAAAATAAAAATAACAAGCAAATCTATGTCTCATCCTGACAAGTGAGGCACTCTGCCTCTCTGTCACCCCTTTCATCATGCAGATGACTGCTCAATAGCTCTTGGCATATAATAATGCAATCCCTCCTGTCCACCAATTTTTTGTAGTAGCTGCCAACTGTTTGTACAGCTTCTAGATAAAAGTGATGGAAAAATCATATTTCACAAACCTATTTAAGAACTCCATAGCTTTTATATATCTTCTTCTTTCACTTTACAGGGACTTTTTTTTTTTTTTTTTTAATTAGTATGAAGCCAAGTTACTTTTCACCAGGAGACAAAGAGTGCCCACCATACCAGATCTAGGAGGCTGGAAAACAAACAGGTGGGAAAATTAATAATAAGTACTCATATTTACACTTGCTATAAAGAAACCTTTGTGCTGGAGGAAGCTAGATAATACACAGCATGCCATCTGGTTTGCCCAGAGATGGGCCAAAAGATTTGCAGATTACAGCTGGTCCTAGACAGCCATTATCACCCAGTTAACCCAGTGCTTGAACAGAATCAGCCCATGGACAAAGAACAGCAGAGGCAAAGCAAGAAAGCACTTCAGCTGGCAGGCCCAGGAAGCAGTGGTGCTGGCAGCTGGGAGGCTTGGGTGTACTCCTTGATTCCCAGTTTTTGCTAAACTGTCACAGCAGCATCTATGAATAGCACTTTCAGCTACCTCCTCTCAGGTAGGAGATTCTGTCTCATGCTGTTGAACAGAGCAGTACTCACAAACATGTAACAGCAAGTACTCAGCATGATGCCTCCAGCTTGTATAAAGTGGACAGAACATCCCTTTGGCATAACAAGTCACAGTGAGCAAATGTGTCTTCCTCAGAGAAGAGACTCCCCTCAGATACATTCCGTTGTCTAACAGCTAGTTGTCTGGTCTATACCAGTCATGTAAGTTTATCAGTTCTCTAGTAAATGGAAAGAGATGCTCATAACAGCAATTTGTTGCAGAGTCGTACAGATAACTGATGGAAAGGAGAAAGTGGGACCCATTCTGGAGTTGCCCCTTTCCCCTGGAGAAGTGTGAATGACTACATCCCTAGCGCTTACGCAGGAAATGTTAAGCAACCCAAGATCCCATTTCTTGTAGAGCAGAATCAAGCTAAGGTTCTCAGTTCTTATTTTCAGAGTGATGAATGACCAGGCTCAGCATATATAGACCAAGAAAAACTCCAGGTATAGAGAGGAAAGGTGCTCCATAGGTTCAGTAACACCTTCTACCACAATAATAAGTAGAAGAGTGTGAAAGAGAGAAAGTTTCTTTCTTGGAGATTCTGAGGCTGGGAAATAATTCCTGTTAGAAACAGGCATCACAGCATCACTGCCTTTTACTTTGTGTGAAACAGGTTTCTGACCTTGCCTGTCCTGAAAGAAGTACACAGTAGTGCATAACTTAAAATAAATATTAAAACATAAAAACCAAAGAAACATATTGAACAAATCACACAGCCTCTGAACAAAATCCTCTCTCAAACACAGCTCTCCCATGGGAACAGTATGGAATAGAGCACATGGAGCACACAAGACAAATGTTATTCATATCACTCAAAGCACTGCTAGGAAGCTCTCAGATATTAAAATAACCTGTAAAGGAAGAGATCACTGAGATTAACTCTAGCTTCCCTTTTGGGTCAGCTTTACTTAAAAAAGCCTCAGATTGTTTGGGTCCTGACTGACTCATATCTGATTAAAATGACACACTTCTATGGAGACATCTTGACATTCACATAGTACAAGGTAATATAAGTACAAGCCATTTTAGGTTCTGATATTGTGATGAAGTTTGCTCACCATTTTTACACTTGAATGAAAAGACTGAGAGCATAATGTACAACCAGCTATAGTTAAAAGCAACATGATAAAAAATTAAATTAAAGGACAACCCCCACAAATGGTATCTCATTTTTTTCCACGTAATATGGAAAAAAATTCTGGTATCTTAACAGTTACTCTCCACACTAGCATATTGGTGGTTTTAGTAGTATGAATAACGGACATTAACCAAAATCACAGAAAACACAATGGTTACAGTGAATTATATGTAACACATTTTAAAGTATTCATTGTCTTTCCAAAAAAACCCCCACTGTATATTTGGTTATATGAATGCTTGGATACTGTATTTGGAAATAATTTTCAAAAATAATTTACACTGTCACAGTAGGTGAATGATATCAAATATTCTCTGCGCTATTTAATATGAATTCCAAGTTTTACTTACCAGTCCTGTACAGCATTGAAAGATTCTTCATTTGTGATGTCATACATTAAAATGAAGCCCATTGCACCCCGGTAGTAAGCTGTGGTAATTGTTCTGTATCTCTCCTGACCTGCTGTGTCCTGAAACAATAACAAACAAGTTTTTTACATGTTGCAAATAAATTGAAAAATGATTATTTTTATTTTTTTTTTAATAGGAAGAAAACGCTGACAACTGTTATTGTACAACCCTGCAATCCTACTCATAAAACTAATCAAGGGGGAGAAAATGGAGAACAACAAGAAAAAGGAGAAATCTGCACTGGATCATAATAGGAGAGACTCATCCATTCTGTCATGAGGTGAGAGTGGAGAGAACCAGAAAGGCATGGCCCTCTGTCAGGTCATATATCCTAAGTCATTCACTGATTCATGTCATTCAATCTGAGAGTCAGGTAAGAACGTTGCTCCTGTTCCTTCCCAGTTTGACAGAGGGATGTCCTGCATAAAATGCTGGAAGAAAATAGCATCCTCAAGATCTTCATTAGAAGATCAGGATGGTTCCTTAAGTCCTGAAACATCTCGACCAAAAAGGCAATGTCTTATTGTTCTGTTCTTGCTCTTTTAAGCCATTGGTGCTCATGTCGACTTTAGCACCAACACAGATCTCTGCTGACAAAAGCTGCAGGGCAGTACTTTCAAAATAAGGAATATATCTCACCGAAAAGTAAGTCTGCTATCAGTCCCTTACCTCAAACCAGTTTTCTCCCTCATTCTCTGTACCTGATTCAATTCCCTTTAAAGTAAGAAATGTTAAGTCTTCCTTTCTCCTACTGCTTGCTTTACTTATTTCCATTAAAAAATTTTCAGGGTGGGGACCATCTGTTACTACATTTACATGCAATGTCTAGCATAACCACCCTTGTCTGTACTAAGATTGTAAGAAAACAGCAATAACTAAAACACAGCAAATACATAAGTCTTTCTTGTTTCAGCATGCCTATTTAATATCTTTAAAACATAAACATTGAAATCTTTAGATGAGATAACTTGGAAACTTAATTTCATTATTTCAGATTTTTTGAGTGGATAAGAAATAGTTTACTTTGCAATACAGACCAATTTATTTAATTTGCCTTCCTACAGAGAGAGAAGAATAACCCGTGATAAACAATGTTTTATTTGGCGTGTTTTCTGAAATGGTTCCTGGGCTAGTAGTACTGCCTTGTGAACAACAGAAAGACAGATTAAGTGGGCCTCCTTTTTTACACATATATCATTCATCTTGTAAACTAATAAAGTAAAAAAAGGAGATTCTACACACATCAGAAACCACTTACAGAACAAGAAACATAACCAAAACAGTTACTGAAACCAAATGATGTCTTAGGTAAAATATATGGATTCTGTTCATTCTGGATTACAGCTGCTACTGCTTTGATGTAGTTTCAGTGATCCAAGATGGAAAGCTAATGTAGAAGTCAGACTCTAAGAGGTCCCATAGGAGGTTAGGTTATGTCTTTGCAGGAAAGGCCAGACAGACCTTAACTTCTTCTGCTTATACTCTGAGCTGGCTAAGCCTATACCAGCTGTGGTCTGGAGGTTGGATAGCTGCACTAAATACTGTTGGCATTACTGAATATTAAGGTATTAACACTCTTGCACTAAGCCTGTGCATGTTCTGATACTCAGAGGTCAGTTCTTTCTCAGTAGGTTATAGTCTGTCAGTAAGATGAAAGCATCATTGAAATGTTCAGTAACATAATTTATTAGCATAAGAAGTATCTGTCATTATTTTACACCATTTCTTTGTGTTTCTTTAATGGAATAAGGTTTACCCTCACATGTTTTGCTGGCTTCATTTATTTGATTTGATATTAGAGAAAAGAGCTGGAAGGGACAGAAGGAAAATATGGCCTATAGCAAACACGCAGCTTTCCTGTACAAGTTTTGTCACTGTCTATCTGCTTGTTTGTCAGTCAGAGATGTATGGTTGGAAATAGGACGGTATGACAAGCAGGAGCCCGCTGCTACTGAAGCAAATCTTATTTTGCTGTGGGTGATTTCCACTGAAGCCTATCTGTAGATAAGAGTGAACAGCTGCAGCAATAAAGCCGTAAATCAGTGAGGCTTCCTTTCCAAGACACCAACGATTTTCTGTGCAGTGTTAAAGGTAGCTTGTGTGGGGTTAGGAACTCTTGATTATAGAGAATAAAAAGTGAGTGTAAAGGAAGACAAATCAAGGTAAAAGTTCTTAAATAATTTTCACAAAGGGAAATGAAACTGCAAATGAAGATCCAAACACTGACTAACTTTGAGATAGGAGATGCTCTTCCGGACCTAGGCATTTGGTTTGGGTCAGTCTGGGAAGGAATCAGGTATTTAGGGTTGTTCTCAAAACAGGCATCTAATATGTGCTTGTAGCTAATGCTATGTTAATGTGATGATAAAAAAGATTTTCTGAAATGGTATTTCAGCATATGGCATACATGGATGACCATGAATAAAGTGGAGTTTATTAGTTTCAAACATCAATAATCACATTCCTACTGGCGTTTTCTATTCACCTACTATAAGGAAGCAACTAAAATTTTAATTGGCCTGATATACAAATTATGCAGTAGAGTGTTCATGATCATGTAAGAAATGAACCCAAGTATCAGTAAGCAACATTGTCAAAACTTTTGTGTTCCACACATTCATAAGCATCTCCTTTGTATTCTGACTAGAACATATTCATTAATGTCCTAAAGACAGCTCCTTTTGTATGACTGTTAACAAACTCCAATACCATTTATCAGGAGAAAGAGTACATTAGAAACATCAAATACTTTAATATTAAATATTATATTTTGTTACAATGATTTATTTGAAACAGATAATGTAACAGGGCACGTGGCCTTTCTGTTTATTAGCTTTTATTCTTATGGAGGAACTGTACAGAAAAGAACTAATTTCCATATTTAATCGTATTTATATCTGTAAATCATCATGGTTTTATCCTCAGGTACTATTTTATACTTTTAATTGAAGAAAACCTTTTCCAATTCAGGTATAGTTACTGGCTGCTACTATATTATCTTAGCCTTTTTTGCAAGACAGCAAATTCAGGAGGAATTAATCTGATTACCATCTTCTTAGGTTTAAATTCTGGAATATAACATCTGTATTTTGCACTGACTGATGTTTATTTCTAAGCATACTAAATAAAATAAGCCTGAGGAAGAATAAAATTTGACCTACTATTGACTGGCATTTTAAACAAGGCAGTTCATTTCCATCTTTGATGGGCAGAAAACAAGACACATATATTGTCTTGGGGGCGTTTTCATTCATGTAAGTAATGTCTGGTAAGGACAACTGACTGTTCTTTAAAGAATTAGAGTGGAAAAGCAGAAGGGAATGAATGACAGTGAGGGAATGTTCTATGAAAGGTTCCATGCACAGAAGGCAAAAGGAGGTATTTTACAAATCTTAGTCAAAACAGAAAAAAAAGGGTTTCAGCAGCTGCAAGAAATATTTTCAAATATTATGTTAACTTTAATGAATTCTGGTTTTATTAAAGTTCCCACAGTTCCATTAGCTTCTGGTTAGCTGATCCTATCTTAGTGAATCTTTTTTAATAGGCACCAGATTTCAGATATTAAATCACAGAATGATAAGGTTTAGTGGACATAGTCCTTTAGAAATTATCCAGTTTCTGAGCACTGCATACAGCATGCTGGCTAATAGCCTATGGTTCTGAACATTTTTTCTTAATTAATTTTTTCACCTATAATTGAAATTAGATATTTGCAAACATTTTTATGCTCCAGATCTTGATATCTGTAATTTCATATTACAAAAACTCATTGCTTTTTGCCAGAAATTTGATAGCTAAAAGGATCAGTAAAGTTTTTCCATCAGTAAAGATCTTGAATAGGGCATCTATATCTGCAGGCAGTGAAAGAGGAATGACAGAGATATAGATTGAGTGTAAAATACCTGTTTCCAGCTCAGAGTGAAGATAGCAATCTGGTATGCATTTGGCCAACTCTCTTTTATCATATCTGTACCAAATAGTATGGAGATAGATAATTCCAGATTACCTTCGCTGTTCATTTGAGTTAAAGCTGTGAATTTGACAGTACAAAGAAGCTTAAAGTGAAGATATGTTAGTAATTTTTACGGTAACCACGAGCCAGGTTTTGTCCTGTGCTTCTCCCTTGAAACCACCCTTTAATAATATTATGGGAAATTTCCTAGAGATTCTCATTATTACTGTGTAACCTCCGCACCACTGAAGGCCTTAGTGTTTGGGGAATGCACCAGCTGCTGACAACAATGCTCCGAGAGGAATGGAGAGATATAACATAATAGCCATCTGTGCAAGTAGAAACACTGAGGAACAGCAAGCTAGCTGACTCTAGAAGAACCTGTATTCCACATGAAGTTTATGGGGCTGGAAAGTCTCAATACACAAAACAGAACAACTATGGTTCTGATAGTAATCTTGAAAATAATAACTATTTAGGCTTGCAAAGTACAGTTAGTTGAATTAACTTAACAGAAGTAAATCCCACTTACTGTCAAGTCCTGTTAAGCTAGACTTCATCCAGAATGTGCCATACCAGCTTAGACTATGCCAATGTTTTTGAGCAATGCATTAAATCAGGCCCTTGAATTCATCTGCTGAGTGTGTGGTCTCCGACCCACCCTTGCCTAGCATTGCACCACTGATAGGAACCATACTTTATGTAAATAACTTCCAAGTAGAGTTGCTCATTATTAATGCAGACAGTTTTGAAAGTGAAAACAAACAGCATTTGGCAGCAAGAACTTTTAATGAGCCCGTTATGAAGGGATTCAATCTGCAAAACACAAACTTACTTTGTAGCACACTTGAGTGACTCTGTGGCTCTGCACTTCTGTCCTGTATGCTAAACATACAAATATCTTTTTATCCACTTCCCCGCATTACGAGTTTTACTCATACCACAATACAGCTTGTGTTATGTGCCAAAAAACTGGCAGCAGCAGAGGACGATTTCTTGGATGGCATCTATATCTCTGCTGCAAATCCACATTTAAAGACAAGGTAAACAGAAAGATAAAATTAGGAATGTGAATTGGGTGAATTCTCACTTTGCAGGTCAAAATTGGCACAGCAATCAAGAACTGCTGCTCCTTTATGAGTTTCATGTTTATTTCCTGCTGTTGCTTCCCAAAGGTTAGTTATATACTCTGTCAAAGCAACTCTGTATGTCTCTAATTTCTCCTACTGATACATAAAAGGGCTAGAGGCAGTAAGTGAATGAAAAGCTACAGTGGCTCAGAGGAGCACAAAAGATGTCTCTGATCTTTCCTCGGGGATCTCTGCAGTCTCAGGGAAGAAAGGTTAAAAAGTAAAGTATGAGAAACAAACCAAAAAACTAGTAAAGAGAGCTAGCTGTTCAGGGAGGGGCAAGGGACAACCTCTGCAAAAATCCTCCTGAGATGATGGGTGAACGGGGGTCAATCCACTTGAAACCTGCCGCTAACCACCCAGGAAGAGCAGCTGTGGGTCTATAGCAGAAGCAACTGGGCAGGGCACAAAGAAAGAGGACAGAGAGAAAAGCTGCTGGAGCAGGAGGAGCTGACTATCCTGGGAGCACCGTTTCTCAAAAAACAGCATTTCCAACAGCAAGGGTTAGGCACATAGAAACACAGACATATGAATGTTTACAACTAGGAATGGAAAACACAGTTCAAAACAGTCAGTTTCTTTAGCTAATGTGTGCAAAAAAGATATAACACTGCATATTGCAAACTCAGTCTTTGCTTATGTACCTATCTCCTGTCAGCAGCTCTTTCCAGCCTTCCCATGGTTTCGGTTTCCCTGGAATTCTGTTCTTTTATATACATACGTGTGTATATATCTGTATGCATGTGTGCATGCATGCATGTGTTTGTAGTAATATATATATATGTATACAAAAAAAAACATTTGGATCTTGAAAAGCCAGCTACTCAGCTTGCCAGTACGTATCTGCTAGACCTGTATGCTAGTCCTTAGAACCCACCCCAAAATCACAGCTGACAGTTTATTCATCATATGGGAGGGACGCGGGAGCATGGCTGGAAATATCTGGAGCCACAGCAGCGGGGAGAGACATTATTCCAAGTGCGGCTAGTAAAAAGGGGCCTGGGAGGGCTGTCCTGGCAGGCAGAAGGTGGGGCAGAGCTTGCATTAGATAGTTTGGCTCCTAGAAAGTCCAAGTTGGGGTTGTAAAAGTACTTTACTGCCAGATTTGCTTTCTCTTACTCACTCCATGCAGCTGGTGACTGTGCCTGAAGTTCATTCCCTTTTAAATTTTCTGTTCTTCTCCTTTCCTGTTCTTTCATCTCTCTCCTTTATTTTTAAGACTTGTATGAAATGTTCATTCTCTGCAGTTCAGCTACCATGCCTTCCTAAAGGACAAAGTTTAGGAAAGCCATGGTATCACTGCCTCCTTTTTTGCCCAGCCTGTTTGACCTCAGCTGCCATAGGTTCTGGACAAGTTTTGAGCCCCATTGCCATTTCAGTGCATGCCTCCCTCTTTCCCTGCCACAAGCTGCAGCTTTCTCCTTCTCCTGTCTTCACTTTGGTTGTGGCCTGTCCTGCTCTCTTGGAGGTGAGGATCAATTCCTCTTGTCCTTCTTCCCTGTCTTTAGACATACTTTATAAAGCATCTGTCAGATAAGTAGGACCTGGCATTCTTTTCAGAAGTAAACCAGATTAATGAAACTACCTCTTTGTATTTTAACCAAGCTTCATCTTAGGTCTTAAGAAGAATTCCTCTTTCTGGAAAGGCTCAGGTTTTACTTTCAAGATCTTTTTTTTATCTTATTTTATAAAAGTGTTGAAGAATAAGACATTAAGTACAGCTGCCAAAAATGTATAGTGGAAATTATAAATTTACAAAATCTAATTTGCACTTCATGTGCTAATGCAAGTATTTTTGAATGAGTAAAATTAAAAGGCAAATGAATATTACAGCCCAGCTGATAACTACAGCTAGAGAAAAAACAGTTGAATAACTCTCTATTTGTATTATTTTTAAATACTTGTAAATCAGACTGTAAAAAATTCCTCACATTTTTCAGAAAAAGAATGAAGCAACAGAGACCCATTCTGAAAAAATAGTTATATATAAACAAAAGGATAAGGATTTTTGTTCTACATGCAGCTATTATCATACAGGAAGCAGCACTTATTTCGTTTTTAAAACTCCTGCTCCCAGAGTCCTGTAACTGTACAGGAACAGCAACGTTTTTTCTTTTTTTTAAATATTTGTCTGATCTTGTACCATTTTTAAGGCATTTGCCTTTCATTTAGCAGAGATAGGAAAAAACCACTGAGCTATAATATAAGTTCAGAGACTTGGCGTCAAGCTGACCATTATCACACAAACACAACAATGTCGAGGTATATTGGAATGCCAGAGTACCTTCTCCCTCTTCCCATTTCTGTACTTTGATTATATACTTATAAATCTTTTGGATTAACTACTTCTCTCTAGAACTTGTTATTCATAAAATATGAATAATAAGCTTTCAGCTTTCTCTCTCCCTTGTCATTCCGTCCTATTCTGCATCCTGAAGACAGCTTTCTCTATTAATATTCATTACTCATATTTAAGTAACTTGCCCTTATTACTCAGGATGAGGTGAGGTCCATGGATAGAGAAAAGTTTGACTAGCCATTTTGATAATACTATGTTAGTGGTTCATTGCATTGCACAAATTTGCATAATACTATCATCATGTTACAATATGATGTAAATCCTTGTCCACTGATTAGTTAACAGTACTGCTTAGCTATTGAGAGCTATGAACATAATTCTTTCCTCATGACAACACTAAGCTTAGCACATTTTTGTTCTGGGCCTTTTTTAGAAGCACAGTTTTGTAACTCTCCAGCTCTAAGAGAAAAATGAGTAAGTGGTACAAAGGACCTTTTAAAGCCATAAACCAAACACTCCTGCTAGAAACTCTCTCTCCACCTCTGCTTTTCCTTGTTTTAAATCCCTGTGTTTAAACCTGCAGTGAAATTTCTCTCATTTGGAACAAATTACAGGGATGTTCCTATTAAATATTAATAACATTGCAAACCTTCCCAGGAGTAAAAGAATGCATTTCTGTGCAGAATATTAAGTTTAAAAAAAGATGTTTTGAGGCTCATTAGAATTACCATCAACTTATGCTTTTTCCATAAAATTGTTTTAAATCTCAATTACCTATAAAAAGGAAAAGTGACAATCTGCAACACAAAACAAGCCATACTTTACCTATTTTAAGGAAGAAACTGTACATGCAATACTTCTGGAAGAGTTCAGCCATGGCTGAAGTTCAGTCCGATTCAGAACTTCCATGAGGGCCCGTAAAAGGCACCGCCTAGTGCTTTAGAAAACCTGCAGAATGGAAGTACTGGACTACAGTGTGGTCTGTGCTTAAACAGTTTCCTTCTGCCTTCCAAAATAATGCTGCTTTAGAGCTGTCTGTAAGATTCCTTGTGCAGTCACGTGTAGGTAACTTCTGTATCCTCTTTCTATGACTGTGGCAGACACTGTCTTCCAGGGGAGACATCAAAGATACCTGAAGAAATTCTGGTAGCTCTTTGTATATCATACCTTAGCCAGGTATTTTAAGATTCTAAGGCTTAGCTGAAAAAGCACCTGGTGATTTCTGGAGAATTTCACCACTGATGTATCAAAGGCGCAGAATGCTACCATCTTTTCTCCACTAGCAATGCAGCCCCTTCATGCCTTTCAGGGACTTGTTCCCTTCCCTGACGCTACCGAGAGCTGTGTTTGCAGGACAGTCTCCATCAAACTCTCCTTTCTTCCACCTTTAACTCCTTTGCCCTCCAACGGTCTGTCATCACCAAACACTCCCTTAATATGTGACTATGGGTGAGATCTTTGAATTCCCCACCATCTTAGGTTTTTTCTTTTTTGGGGGGCTGATCATAATGATTAGTAATTTAGGTTTGCAATGATGGGTACTGTACAGTGTGGTTAGCTGGCCGGAATCATTACAGAACATCATGTTGCAGGTCAGTTCTGCCATCATCAACACATTCAGATGAACTTGTCCAAAATGTTTCTGTGTTAAAGGGAAAGATGGAGAAAGGATAGGTGGCACAGGACAGATTATGTCAGTCATCAGGTGCTGGAAGGCTTTTTTACAGCATGGGAATCTACTGCTGCATCCAGACAGCTTGTGACACAAAGGTGATTCATGAAAGACCAAGAATCTGGCTCCAAGATTTTTAGACTTTGAATGGCTTTTCTAGTTCTTGCAAAGCTGATCTTTATTTAACAACTCCTACAAGACCCTGGAAAATCTATTTTTCTGGCTTTTAATAATTTTAGTTTCCTTTTGGAAAAATTAAGAGGACACATCCTCTATAACAAAAAAATACTTTTGTCATCAATATGCTGCTAGAATTATCTACACCTAGATAGGATTTGTCTATTAATTTGGGGAATATTTAAACTGTATTGAAGACACCAAGAAAAACAGTCTAATCAAAACAAAATGTAATTTTTGGATAACACCATAAGCACTGCTAGAATCTCTTCACAAAAGAAAGAAAGGTTAAAGATGCCAAATAGAAAAAAGAATATAATCTACTATATGATTTGGGGTGGGTTTTTGTCTGGAAAATATATTATTTAAACTAAAGGTGTTCTCTTGCTTGTCAATAAATACCTCTACACTATGGCTGCAAATCAAAAGCATATACCTAGAACATTTCTCTAACGTCCTGGTGGTTGATGAGAGAAATGTAATTTAAGAGACCACAGGATATTCTGACAAGGAAATATTTATTTACCCTGAAAATGTCTCAGCAGCCAACATAGTTTAATGCACATCAACCAATCATGACCTTTATGTTGTTCCAGTTTAAGAGTGCAAATTAAGAGTTTAAGAGTTGTAGAAAGAAGTTAAATATGTCAGGTGTGATTAATCTATGAGCCTTATATTATTTCAAGTACAGTACCCTTATCTTTGCATTCTCTTCCTGGGAGTTCTGGCATAAAGTGGCATAATTAAATTAGATTTCAGCGAAATTGTTTAATTTGGTCCCCCGGTCTCTTCTTTTTTAGCTCAAACTGGTTGACAGTTATGTGTTTAGCATATGTATAATCATATTTAGAAATTCTAATGACTTCTTTGTAATTTTAAACTCAAACTTTTGAGAAGAACACAGTCTCACCAGAAAGCGTAATTGCCAGACTGATAAGAATAGAATAGAATAGAATAGAATAGAATAGAATAGAATAGAATAGAATAGAATAGAATAGTTCAGTTGGAAGGGACCTACACCGATGATCTAGTCCAACTGGTTGACCACTTCAGGGCTGACCAAAAGTTAAAGCATGTTATTAAGGGCATTGTCCAAATGCCTCTGAAACACTGACAGACTTGGGGTGTCAAACACCTCTCTAGGAAGCCTCTTCCAGGGTTTGACGACCCTCTCAGTAAAGAAATGCTTCCTGATGTCCAGTCTAACCCTCCCTTGGTGCAGCTTTGACCCATTCCTATGCATCCTATCGCTGGACACCCAGGAGAAGAGCTCAGCACCTCCCTCTCCGCTTCCCCTCCTCAGGAAGCTGTCGAGAGCAATGAGGTTGCCCCTCAGCGTGCTTTTCTCCAAACTAGACAAACCCAAAGTTCTTAGCCACTCCTCATAGGCCAGGTCTTCCAGCCCTTTTACCAACTTTGTTGCCCTCCTCTGGATCCATTTAAGTACCTGAACATCCTTTAAAAATTAATATATTTATTCATAAATATTAATAAATACTATATGAAATTAAATACAGATATAAATACAGTACAAATATAAATAAAATATTATATTTATTGTTTTGTTTTAGTAATGAGAAATTCAGTCTTTTTACAGATGGCAGCTATTTTGGAGTCCTCGCCACTGTGCCATAGATTGTGGTACAGTAGCTGGTATCAGTACCACCATTACAGGTATATANCGATGATCTAGTCCAACTGGTTGACCACTTCAGGGCTGACCAAAAGTTAAAGCATGTTATTAAGGGCATTGTCCAAATGCCTCTGAAACACTGACAGACTTGGGGTGTCAAACACCTCTCTAGGAAGCCTCTTCCAGGGTTTGACGACCCTCTCAGTAAAGAAATGCTTCCTGATGTCCAGTCTAACCCTCCCTTGGTGCAGCTTTGACCCATTCCTATGCATCCTATCGCTGGACACCCAGGAGAAGAGCTCAGCACCTCCCTCTCCGCTTCNTAAAAACCACATTATGTTATTCTATTACTCTTTCAGAAATGGTCACATTTTGTTCCCTTAAGTTTTTGTCCAAAGAAATCCTGAAATAATTAGCAAGATTTATTTAACAGATAAGTTTCTGGTATCATTGTAAGCAGAACACTGAACACCCCCACTGACAATATGTAAGCAGAGACAGTTCATGATCCAGCACTAGAAGAAATCCAGTATTGTTACTTCCTTGATCACTACAAAGGTATTTGATAAGTTTGGACATTTATTTTTCTTTTTTAAAAGTATTATAACTTCACACTGGTATAAAAAATGCTATGTAAATTTTTGTTACGTAAGGATTTGGCCCTAGGTGTAAATACCTCTGACAGAAGTCTTAAAAAAGAGTTGTCATTAAGTGGGATCCTGATTTTATTAAAGTACAAGCATATAAAGCTACTAAATATATTTAGGGGGATTTACTGGATGGGCTGTGTTTTTAAATGACTACATGATTTGTATACTTAGGCTTTAAATATTTGCGCATTTATTTTCCAACCTCTTGAAGAAAATACAACTTCAGTACACTTGTCACCTGCCAACTAGGCTGCAACAGTCTTTTCTGTCCAAACTATAACATCTGTGAGAAAAACATAGGCATGTAGGTAGTTGTGAGTATGCAAATTCACATGCCTGGACAAACCAGAAGACAGATAGCATTTGAAGTCTATTTATGTAGAAATACACTTACCGGTGCTTCAGTCATTTTTTTTAAGCACCTGTTACTGGCAACCATCATAGAGAAAGTACAAGACTAACTGGACCTTTGGTCTGATGCAATACAGTCATTGTCATGATTTTACAAAACATTCAAGAAGGCTCAAAACTAGTATTTAATGACAGGTGTTATCAAAATCTTGCCAGAAAATCTGTTTTTTGTTTTTTTGGGGTTTTTTTCCTACAAAGAGGGATGAGCAACAGTGGTTTCAACAACAAGTCAAAGAAAAATATATTTATTCAAAAGTTGCTTCAATAAATGGAGCAACAGGTGAAGGAAAGAACAGGTATCAAAAGAAGAATGATACTAACTAGGAAATTTTCCTCCATACTTATAATTCAAAAAGCATCAGGCAAACAAAGCAGCAGCAAGATTTATACACTTGAAGGAATAGGCTTTGAAGTTTTACAAGCGTCTATGGAACTTGACAAGAGAATCTAGAACAAGTTCTTAACAAAAAGTATATGTCAAACTTTATAAATGCATAGGTAGGCAGATGCACTTTGAGAAAAATAAATGTCCAGAAGTCGCCATGCAGAGAAGTAACTTCCAAAAGGAATTCAAGATTTCGGGTCCTTTACTGGATGAGGACTAGAATGGTAATCACATTCTGGGATCAAATCTTAGATGAACAAACATTACGTCTTGGACTTTTAGGGAAATCTGTTTCTTTAAACTTAGGTAAAGAAAGAGAGGTGAGGGTTAACATAATTTGTAAAACTAATACTTTTGTTTAGAAATTTAGAAAAAGAATGTGAAACTGCTCATGCTTTATCATTTAGAAGCAATGACTATGTTTACTGGTAACACATGAATAACAGTTTGCTGAATACTCACAGACAGTAAATAATAAGACCCTATGGAAAAAAGAAATCGAATAAAATTTTTATTGACTAAAAGTACTCATGATTTTAGTCCTAAATTAACTGAAGAAATAATACTGCCACTTTAGACTTTTGATGCAATGTTATTTCACTGGAAATTGCTGAATCATCCAAATGAACTCTTTGCTGAAGTTTATGTTTGTGTGAAAAATTTCATTACAGCAGGTAGTTGGATCAAATCCAGTCCATCAAGCAATTACTGGCCAAAACCTTAAAATAACTCCCACCAGAAACAGGTACTAGGTCATAGGTTGTAGAAACCCATGGAGTACCAGCATCATAAAAATGTTGGCTGAAATAGCCTGTTGGATATGGTAGGCCTGACTATCCCAGACTGTCTTCTAGTTCACATTTACAGGCTTATAGAGCACAACATACACAAAGGCGCAAGAGATGCCATATCACTTTACACCTGAGAATTTATGTAATTATTTTGAAGATTTGCTTGTATTATGTCACCCAAACAAAACAGATCCTTTGAAAATCCAAGCAGATAGACTTTTCAGTTTTCTGAGGAACTCACAGACTTTCTAATTTTACAGTGCGGGTTTTATTTTCCTTTGGCTTGCTTTTTAAGCAAGTTAAACTGGATTATGGGATCCAATAACATGAAATTCTCAAAGAGAATACGGTTAGAGGAAAAAGTCTTCTTGGTTCTGTAGCTGTAATAGTTACATTATATCCACACTTCTTTTTCTTTTAATTAACAAAATATATGTTTAAAGACAGAAAACCTACATCATATAATCAGTAAATTGATTGACTTTTTAGGAAGATCCAAAACCATTTATGCTAATCAAGTATCAGTCCTGAAACTGCAATGTCATCACAAGAGGTCAAATCAAGTAACAAAGGAAAACAGACTGAAAAGATTTTGACCTGTTAAGGTAGAAGGCCTGATTGAAATGCACCTTTCTTTCCAAAAACATTCTGTAATTCTTACATGTATTACCAGGCAGAATGATTGCCATAAGTTATTTGAAAAGTTTTGAATGCAAATATTTCAATAAAATAAAACATGCTGTTATAAATAATTCTAAAGGTAGGATTTAGATCACATACGATGTACTATAATTAGTGTAATTCTTCAGCTGTGATTTTCAAACTACAGGTATTTTTCCAGTAATCACAGTTATTTTGTCTTAATGCATCATAAAGGAATAGGAAATTATGGTCTAATGGAAGCAGAAAAATGACCAGCTGTGAAATCTGCAGGAAGTGTAATTATAATCAAAGCTACTTTAAAGCACTAGCTACTACAAAACCAGACACTGGGCTTATACACAGCCAAAGAACAGCCTAAAAACAAATTGAGTGTAAATTACTTTCAAAAGGCTTCGCTGCCTACAGTGCAGCACTGACTACGTTGAAGCAGTAGATGTTTGATGACAACAATTCTGCTTTAATTTATACACTGTGCTATATCTTCTCTAATTTAAAAACTCAGTAAAACTAAGATGCAGCTTCCTTGCAACCACCATATTCTACTACAGCTCTATCCCAGTCTTCTAATTGCCACATAATAGTGGTTTTACAGTAGTAGTAGGGTTCATTAATTTGTAAACAATATAGTCACGTAGATGCGTATCTCTGTGTATATACACAAATTTATAAATACATATATGCATATAATATGACCACATGTATATAACATAAATAAAACATATCTATTCCGCTATTCCTATTGTGATATAAAGATTTTTTTAAAACTTCCCCAAAGTATTATGTCTTTATGTCAGGGATGAAGAAAGCAATTTTTTCACATTGCAAAATTGTCCCACAATTCTGTCTGACCTCATCAAAGCATGAGAAGAAGATAATATACTTACTCATAATTGTTCCCATATACATTTACATTTCATTAATGATAAACAAAGAGAAGAGTTACCTTACAGAAGAGTTAAACTCAGGAGTATGAATCAGAAATGAAGGCATATTAAGACATTGTAATTGTTTCAGATTCTTATATTATTTACAAAAGAATCAAATAAAGTTAAATGTAAATGATCACCAATCAAATGAATCTTTTTCAATTACAAATTAGACTAAATTAATTTCAAAAGTCCAGTTAAGAAATCCCTTGATAGAGCAGCTGTTAAGTACACAGCAGGGTTAACATAATTCAGGTTCCTTAACTGTGCCTCTCCAGGCCTCTTTCACTGCAAAAGACATCTTTTTAGGCAGATGTGTATTTTTCCTGCCTGCAATCTCTGCCTGTGGCTGCTGCAACCTGAATAGAAATGCCACTTTTCACTGAATATAACACTGACCGGCATATTAACTGGAAATTGCATTATTTAGACACTCAACCATGTGTTCTTTGATCCAAGATAAAAATTGAAGATTATTTCTACCCTGATTTGATTAAGTTGTGGGACATACTCTCTCATTGTGCAGACATAACTGAATTATCATCCATCAGCTGACAAACTGCTACTGTGACTGACAAGACAGGAAGACAGCCAAAGAGGAGACTTGAATACAGAAAGATCATAGTGAGAATTGACCTCAGAAATGAGTTTTTTTCTGATATACTTTGTAATATACTGGGGGGACTGAATTCTGGTCATTTCACATATAAGCATGCTTGAAGACTCCTGCTTCAAGGAAGTAAGAAAGAGAAGGATAATTTTCCAGAGGTGTTTATTATTCAGCTTCATGTAGGCTTCCAGGGCTTCATGTTTCAGCCCACAGCTCAAACAGAAATTCGTGATTTTGCCAAATGTAACTGATGCTAACGGGGCGGGGAGGGAGGCGAAATAGCCCTTTCCAAACATCTGCCATCACAAACGGCAATTTTAGAAGACCACAGAAGTCACTACTTAAACCTGGAAACTATAGTCAGTTCTAGAAGCATTGAAATGTGCGTTGGGATTCAAAGTCACCTCTACTGATGAGCACAGGCAACAAATGAATGTGGGGAATGTATGATTTTTCTCCCATTTTTTCCCTTTTAATCTTCAGTATGATGAAAATGTGATCTGTATGACACACAATTTTAGCTAAGATGCATGTACTACAATCCTTTGTTGTTTACTACATTTTCTTTGATGCCAAGTACCATCAAAGTTACTGGACACTGCAGGAAGCTACATGTTCTCAAAACTTACAAAAATCGAATTTCTCTTCTGTGCCTATAGAGGAGTTTCTAAGTACTTCAGGTACCCAGTCTTCAAAACTGTGAATGAGGACAGGTCCATAGGACAGCATTAGATGTTCAAGAAGGCTGAGGATATAATTGACACTAAAGAAACAGCAATGATTAATAGGATTTGAAATCTAAAAGGAAGAAGGCCCAGTTCTGTCTTTAGTTACACAAAATAATTAAACAAGCACATATAGCTCAACGAAATCCAAACTGTTGCAAACCAAAGTGAAGATCTAACTTGCCATATGAAAGAATTACAATTTTGAGTAACTTACTCCTACTGATATTGGTTTCACCATAACATTTACTTTTTTATCTAATGTAGTGCTGTATTTAAGTGTTTCTATGTTTTAATTATATTAACTTCCAAATATTTCCTGAAGAAAAATTATGTGGGTTTTGGTTGTTTTTTTGAAGTGTCTATTTTGGTGTTAGACTGTTCCCAAAGCATATATACCACGAACAAAAATGACTCAAGTATTTACAGAAAAATTACGCAAACTGGTGACTCATCACCAGATACTATATAGTAAAAGTTCAAGTGGTTCCAGTGTGGATGTTTCATAGTAAAGTATGACATGTACTTGACAAGGTAATATAGGGAAATAGTAGAGTCAATTAATAACTAGTTACTACTTTTAAATCACAAATTTAAACAAAATACACTCAATTCAGTCACTTCATATACCCAAGCATGATCTTAATCTCACAGCACAATTTAACTGAAATTTGAGCAAAATTACTAACCACAAAAATGATTCTCTGCTCTCAAATCTTTTATTAGACTTACGACATGCTTATCTAAAATAGAAAAACTGGAATGTCAGAGTCACCCTGTATTTTTTCAGAACATGCTGTGAATTAACAAGTCTTTGGAAAGACTGCTGAAAATAACTTGTTATCCATTCCAATAATGCCAAGCAGAAAAGTGTATAGGAACAAATCTATTTTTTTAGACCGTAATATTTTCATTTTTTCAGAATTATCAAACTAAGTCCATCCTTTAAAAAAAACAAAGCATACAGGTTCAAACATAAAATTTAATTCCATTTTTATATAGGATAATTTAGGCTAAGTCCTACCAAAAAGGGGGATAGGGGAGGAATACAGTCTCTAAGGTAGGTGGTATACTTCCAACCTGTGACATCCAAACAAGTATCTTCTTCTCTGCTCACGACCCCAGGATCCATGTAGTATGATTAGGGCTAGTGAAGGCTGAACTGACTAAAGTGTGGCATGAGGCATGGGCAAGGATATGGGTCATGAGACACCAGTGATCATAAATGAAACACAGGTCCCGACTGTTGACCTAAGACCTTTCATATTCCATGACGGTGGCTCAATAAAAACCCACTTAACTTAGGAAGTTCAGAATTGTTTGGGGCGTTGTTTATTTATATTTTAATTCAGTAAATAGTATAACAGAATGCTAAGACTAAAGCAAGAAAAATCTCTGCAGGGTGCACTTTCTTTCTTAGTGCTCAATACAATAGCTACACTTTGCAGTTTAAACATGATACATTGACCTCTCTGTCTTCTCTCGGTCTCTTAAAGTTCCTTTGTGCATTAATAACCTATTTATCACTATAGTACAATGAAATAGGTAAGCTGAATACCTCCCAGGTGGAGTGTCTGAGACAGAGAATAGCTTGAGTGAATTGTCCATGTATAGTGGCACAGAATACTAAATCCAAGACTTCTTTTAACTATGCCAGCTTTCCCTTTCCCTTCCAACTCTCGCTCTTGCTGAGAAGTGACTGAATCCTTAGTACAGAGTTCATTTGCTCCAAAACAAAGATGCCTCCCACTATTATATTACTTACATTTACTTTTCAAAGATGTGTAATGGGTTTTTAATGGGATTATATGACAAAATTTGATAGCATTAATAAAAATTAATTGACATAAGGCTAAGGACTGAATTTTAAGAAAGATACAGCTAAAAATATTTACTTCTGTTAATATAGATAGCTTTTCCTAATAGGTATCTTGTATTCCTCTGCATTTTGTATGTTACTAACAGTACAGAATAAACTTATAAATTAAATCTATGTCATTAGGAAACATCAGCACAGATAATATCCTCTGTTATTTAGTATGTAAAAATGCATGCTATAATAATCCAATTTATAACCTAACCCAAAACTTAGATCAGATGAGACAACTCTTGATTTTCAAAGAATTTTTAATAATTAATCATTATGTCTTTTTTTAATGAAAAACCTATCACATCAATTTGCATTTTTCTTAAGCAGGGACACGGATCATAACCACTGCATATTTTTAGGGGGATGCACTACCATGCATTTAAATGAAAATCAAAAGAATCATTTACCCGAGTTGCTGAAAATTGAAAAACTCAACATGAGAATCTTTCTCTTCAGAAGATAACTGGCAACCACAGCAACGAGTATGTGTTGCAGTATGAATTCTAGCGCTATCAGGAGGAATGTTACACATCTTGCTGCTGAGGCTTCCCTGTTCAGCTCCAGTGCAGCATCTTAGGCTTTCCACTCTGGAGGAAGTTCCCCTGCTCAATATCAGTATCTGTTGTCCAAGCTGGCAGCCACCACTCACACATGACAACCCAGCATTTGTCAGATTGGGTACCGTCAGTTGGATACTGCAGCTCTGACTGTACACCATACGCCACTGCACTCAGGGAGAAAAGCTACGGACCGCACAACACCAGAGCGTGACCAGCTTTTGCTTACCAGGTATGGCAGTTCATCCATTCATTCATCCACATTACTCTACTTCCATCTGATTCTCTCCTGTGTCTGCTTCTGCTCTGCGCGGGGCAAGTCCCTTAGCTCAGCCCCAAGACCTTTAGCCCTTTTCCACTTAAGTCCTCTGCTATACTCTCCCTGCTATACTGCTTACAGTGAGCCATTGACCTCTTGCAAGCAACTATTGCAAATTGCCCCCTCTTAGGCCTCTAGTCAGTACTACACTGAGCAGCTCACAGCAAGAGTTGGGCAAGCCTCCGGAAAACAGGATGCACACCGTGGGCACTGCTGCAAATACACAGCGATAATAAAACTGTGATTCAGATGTTTTCTATGCAAAGGTGTGTACCATGGGTAATACGAAGCAGTGCCCTGAAACGAATGTAGTTGTGAATTGCATAGTGTTCCCAGCCCATGCCAAATGCTCTCAGAAAGCAATCCATAAATGACATTAACATAAGTAAGGCCATTGGGACTACACAGTCAATGTGTATTTGAACACAGAAGAGATGGCCTTATTTGAAGATAATGCAATTTAGGTCAAATTTTCCATTCCCCACATTTAATATGAGCTGTGGGTATAGCTAATACCTATTTGGGTATTCAAAGATATTTTTCCATAATTTGTGGTCATTTACTTGTTAATACTTATGGTATTTGCTATTATCCAGTTTTTGTAGAAGTTGTTCCAGTCCTGTGTGGTGTGGAACATTTGATCCAGCAAAACACAATCTTCAACACATTGTTTAGAGAGTCCTCTGTTAGTAGAATTAGTCAGATGCTTAAAGGTAAAATAAGCCATAACTTCAGTACTATTGTCTAAAATGAATTATGATAGTTGGGTTGAAGTTATCTCTTATATATGAAATTTTGACTCTAGAATCATTTAGCAATTGAAAAAATGGCAGAAAAGGTTGGGATGAAGTAATTTGGTTTTCTCAAAACAGCATTAATAATTCGTATCCTGGATTGCAGGACTGGTTCAAAAGACCAGTGAAGATCAAGAACAACCTTTTAACAAATGTAAACCATAGATACCAGAAAAAAGTTAGGGTGGGGAAGTTTTTCACTGACTGAGATTAGAATCCCTCTGCCCCTGAAATGAATTCCAGCTTAAGAATTTCGACCAAGGAGACAAACTTTGACTCAGAATTAAGTCCTTAAAGCACAAAGACTGACTACAGTCTTTCTGTACTGGGAGGCTACATTCCCAATGCTTAGTGAAATATTTGTGTCTGACTCAGGTGCCAAGAATACAATCCACAGCTTTTCTGCCTGGCTTAGGCTGTACGTGCTCACTTTATAATTTGTAATAGTCCTGTTAATGATGTCATTGTACATGTGTAAAACTTCCCCTTCCTGTCTAGGTTGAGGGTCCCTCTTGTTATATATAAATATATTTGGAAAGCACAAACTAGGAACCCATGTACCTAAAGCCCCAAGGCGCTTCCCTTAAAAGCAGCTTTTGACACATGCTGACAGTGTCGAGTTTAGCACAAAACACTACAGCTACTGCCACTTCTCTTTTCTAATGAAAACCACAGTTCCGTAGGGGCTATGGTGTCAGTGACCATTTTTATATGGTAACTTCACAGTTATAGCTTTTATCCAGGAAGGACATAAAACAGCTCAATGCCCTGCTCAGTCCAAGGGCTGAAGACTGTTTCCCATTTCTCAGGAAAGTGTTCTTATCTATTGACTTCGTGTACCGAGTAAATGCCATCTCTTATCTCTGGTCTTAGGAATTCACTTTGCTCCTTCAGTGAGGAAGACAGACATAGAAAGACAAGACTACTGTCTTGTACAGACAGACATCAAAGGAGAAGACATCTCCAGAGCCTGCCGGTAGGACTTTCTCCATGAAGGTAAGAACAGTGGCTCTGACTCTTGACAGCAGTGAGCACTGAATTCTCCCATCCTGGCTAACTTCTTTAAGCACCATCACCTCCAACAGTTTAGGAATAAACTAGTTACTCAACGTACAGAGAGAAAACTTAGAAGCCACTTAAATTCAGCAGATTGTTTCATACTGTGAATCCTGATATCATGAATGTAACTAATTCAGGATTACAACATTTCAGACCCATCATTCGGCATGCTTCCTACAAATACCATCTCTTCGTATCAGGCACCATCTGGCTGTTTTAAGTTCTGGTCCTACATGTTCAGCCACCTGTATGCACTAGGAAATGCAGTTGTCTAACCTTAAGTTCTACTCTGGGAACAAGGCCTCTAGAAAAGGTGTTGACACATCTAAATCACTTTATGGATCTGTGTCTTAATGATTAAGAAAATGACACAGTAAACCCCCCAAGCTGCATAGGCTGCCAATCTGTGTTATAAAGAAACATTTAAAAAAGCATTGAGTGTGTAATAAATTCATATGAACACAAACAGTAAACAAAGTAATGATAAACCTCTCTGCTGTAAAACCCAATAGCATGTGCCATCATCTGTGCGCTGGAGGATGGCCACTGAGCTGTGGACAGACTTCTTTCATGATCACTATATGAAATTGGCAACATTTCCCCCACATCTGACATGTGCTACTGTACCATAGTTATTTAAATTTTTAATAAAAGCAGAATGAGTCAATCCCTAATTTAATCAGGAAAAAAGCAGACTAGAGGTCGAATTTTTGACAGTGATACTGACTTAAAAGAAAAACAGGATTTAAAAGGAGACCAAGATTTTAACTGTTCACTAAGCCATGAATTACCAGGCCTGGAATTTCTGTTTTTTAACAGAACATTCAAACAGCCAATTCTGGGCAAGCACTGAAAGTCACAGTTTACTCTTTAAATAGACTGACTTCAGCATTGAACCTCACTGCAAATTAGAAAAATACAAATAGCTCATAACATACCTATTTGATTTGTATCAATAGTGATCAAAGTGAGCAATAATCCAAGCATTCCTGCTGGTAAACCTTTGCCAAAAATTATGCTCTCACATAAAGAAAGAAATTAAAAATAAGCTAGTCAGAAAATATTTTTTAAAGCACTTTAAATATTGAGAAACAAAGAAGAAAATTAAGGAGAGATTTAGTGACAATACAGACTTGCACATACACATTATTTCCACATGAAAAACAGACCCATGGTTACAGGAAATGCAGCTACTCTTAAATAGGACAGGGTTTGCACAGAATTCTGATACCCATCAAAATCCCCCATTCCTTTTCATAGGCCTTTGGCAGATCTGCAACTTACACCATGAGGTCAGGAGATACGGGCTCTCAGGGCCATTAGTTGCTAAATAATTCCTTCCAGCCTTATTCAAGTATTAGCTTTGTATTACTGTGTGCAAACAAATTAAATATCATGCTGGAGAAACAGCATTTTTCAGACTGAGGGACAGTCACAGAGCATGCCTCTCTTGTTACTGGAAACTGCTTTCTACACAGTACTAGCAGCTGCCTAAGTGTAATTCACTCTCTTAAAAATATAGTTATTTAACAAATGGGAACAACAGAATTAAGTTGACTGGGAGCTTGAACATGGAGTTATTAGGTAAAACCCACAGCAGTCTCCAGGAGTAATTTCAATTTCTAATTTTACTAGAGTATTGGACCAAAAAAATGGATTCTGAACGTAAAAGACAGAGCTAACTGTTCTTTTTTAATATTGTTCACATCTGCACCAGACTTTCTTTCTAAGTTAGTACAAATACGTACTTTTCTACATCGTGTATTTACAAAGAGAACTGTATGAAAAGCAAACATAGTAGCCTATTTCATTTATTGGTTGAGGTTTTTTTTCTTCCAAACTTTTTATAGCAAATAATTGCACTTCAAACCCACAGAATGAGTAAATGTTTGTGAACTGAACTAAGCACCTAAGATTACTTTGTTTCTTGGTTTTGTTCACAACCCTCCAGGCTGACTTTCTGTATTCTTCGTGTGAAGATTTTCACCACTCACATCAAGTGAGTATTTTATTTGTGGTCTGTGTAGTTCTCCTAACAGTCTCTGAAGACATTTATTTACCACTTAGTCAAAAAGTGAAAATGTTGGGATTTAAACCATACAACCAACATTTGCCCAAGAAGGACTGACCAAGTCTGCTACAACTGGCAGTATTAGAAAAGAACATTTATTTCTGTCTTTTAAGTTGGGTGTCCACTGTTTTCTCTTTGTGGAGGCCCTAACCATTCTGAGGGAGATTTTTTATTATTTGTTTATGTTTGTAAACATAGCATAGATAGGCTGACCTATCTTATTTAAAGGTTTTCCCTCTGTACATCTTTTATTTGCTTCTTCTCATAAGATACTGCAAGGTTTTATATTTATGTAGATTTCTAGCAAGACTCTCCTCAAGCCTCCTGAAATAGATGGATCATTTTGTGAGGGCTGTAGAATTAGGCTTACAGTACCTTTAGAATAATTTTAATCATGCCAAATTGAAGCAACACCAACTTGTTTGTATTTTTTTCTTTTCTTTTAGGAGTTTGTCTTTCTCGTTCCTCAAAGAACAGATCAAATGAATGCGAATTCTACTATAAAGGCACACTATTATTTTAATTGGTTTACTTTCCTAATGACATTTTTTAAAGGGGGAGCTCCATAACAGCATTTGCATTACAAAGGTTCAACCACCTATTTTAGTTTGACAAGAGTATCCTTTATTTACTGTTTGTTGTGTAAATCACTATAGAAATCATTTTGACACCAGACATGTAAAGAAACAGCTTTTCACGTCCTTTAGACTAGCTATGGTAGAGATGTCAGATGTCAGAGAAATTAAAAACATTTGTACCAACATCCACACATTATATATATTTATAAATGTATGTGACAAGAAAAAAAGAAAGCGCCTTTACAGGAAGAGATTAACTTCTCTGCATTTTGAACTCACCCAGAAATGGTACAATCTGCGTTGCAGAGTTTTCTTAATATGAGGCAGTTTAGGTTAAAGCAATCATTTTTTTAGAGACAGAGGTATTCCTGGATTTGTACCAATAATTTTTCAGGGTAAGCAGGGTAAAGGATTTATTTCTTCATGCCACAACATATCTACCCATAGCTTTCTGCTCAGGGAGAGGAAATGTTTTAGACAAGTCTCCATTAAATGTGAGTGATTTATCCCAGTTCACTTCCACAAAAGCTCTTATGTAAAAATCTAAAAGCTGTTTCAATTTCCTGAAAAACACATCAACATAATTCTCAGCTTAAATATTAAGGCTACTCCACTGAAATACTGAAGTTCCGTATTTTCATCTATGAATGAAACCTATATCTAAGGAATATTAANATTTGCATTCACTTCAATATGGAAAATACCCATCTTCTCTGCATCTGGCCACGTTCCAAGGATAGTAACAAATGAATGCATTTCCATTGCTTTCCTCAGTGATCCTAAGATTACAAAGGTAGTCTTCCAGTGTCTTACAGCTTGATGTTTATATAAAGTCTGTTTTATCAAAAGTTATGGAATATACATGCAGATAACACAAAAACTGGATTCTGCCAGAAATTTTGTCTCTTTCACCTATATTTTATGAACTTCTGAGTTATTTGCTAATGACATTTATGCTTCCACAAGTATATGGGGACACATTGCAGTATAAATTTGATCCAGATCCAGAACAGGCAGCTTGGCACATTTTTACTGAGTTACCCAGAATGCACCCTTATAGAAATTAATTTGACATCATGATTGTATATAATTTGCACAATGTCAGACTTTATTGATTTAATGTAAGGTTAGAGTGACTCAGGTAAATATGATATAAAGTTGTCTCATGCAAAGGGATTGCAAACATTTACCAAAAAAAATTGATCCAACAAAACAGTTTATACAAGATCAGTGCTTTCTATATGCAATGGTGTGGTGGCAACTGTGATTCAATACTCAGTGCTCTACATCCAGCATTGTTTTCTCAGAAAACCACAGTCTATCCTGAGAAAAGAGTGGAATTTGTTAATTTTATCATCTCTTAGCCTGGAGCATTTCCCCACTTCAGCAGAATTAGATTTTGCACTTAATGTTGGTCTAAAATAAGCTCTGAAGTGGACAGAAAATGTCTGAGAGCTCATCCACATTCAAAAGCTTTCTTGTACAGGTCCTGCTGGGCCTGAAAAATGAAGTTGTAGAAGAAATATTGAGAACACTTACAGGCTTGCTGCTATGAAAATAGAAAAGGCCTGAAGAAGAACTGGAGAATATCTAGTCAATTCATAGATATATGCATATAAACAATCCTTCTCCACACAAATTTGCTCAACTTCCTTCTTGTTTTATCTTTTAAACATTGACATTCTCCGAATTTTGTCCTCTGTTATTGGGATTTGAAGGCTGACAACACAAATTAAGCTAGCACTTGGGGATGCAGAACTTCAATTGTCCGTGTGCTTCAACTTGAATATAGAAACTAAAGAAGACGCAGAAGTTAAAGTGCAACCAAATCAGAAATAAAAGCTAAAAGGTTAAGCAAAAGACTTATGAGAGATTTTGTACACCTCAGCACCAGCGGAGGTGTACACATGCTGCAAGGCCAGATACAGTCTGAAGGCAGGTAGAAGGTGAGGAACGCCAACCAAAGAGAAATGCAGAGTCCACAGCTAGAAGCAGGCATGACAAAAGGAAGGCTAAGAAAGTCAGTCAGAAAGAGGTATCAGGATCAGTGTGACAGAAAACAAGATCAGGAACAAGGATGAAGGTAAGAACTACGTCAACTGGGAGAATATGGTGCAGATGCTGATATACAGATCAGGACAGAGCCAAAGACAGGGGCAATACAATAACAGGTGAAGATATATAATCCATAAACTGGCTGAATAGCAATAGGAAACAACTGAGATTGCCTTATATATTACCAAGGAGATGAAGTCAGGTGTATAGGCCAATCCTCACCTGGCAGGCATTTGCTAGGCTGTCAGCTGCTAAGGATGCTAACTGAAACTAGCTGAAAGGCTGATAGCTGAGTTAAGAGCATGGTGGAGACACTCTTTAAATGGCACACAGCTTTCACGTTCCACAAAGCATTGTAGAATTATTCTAAGAACTTTTTTTTATTACTGTAATAAAACAAAGATGCTTTACAGACAGAACACCAGATCCCATTATTAAATTCCCTTCAAAGAATGATGCTGTTCCACCTTAAGTTCCATATATTGGCTTCCTTATGGGAAATGAATGCCTGATGTTAACTACTCATTGAAAAGGAGCATTGGCCTATAACACACAAAAGGTTAAGGGAAAGAAAGCTCCTGCTTCCTTGGGACAGCTGGCAGCAGGAACTCTGCAGAGAAATTCTGTCTCCATAGAAATAAGGTCAGAGTTTCCACTGACTTTAAAGTGTAAGCATATGCCTTGGTGATAAACTCAGCTATGTGGCAAGAGTTGCACATGCCATGTTACTGCAAAATGGGTGGACAGAAAATGTTCAGATAGTATTGGCTTCTACTGTTGGATCGAATACCAACTGTGTGCATCTCTCCTGCTAATGTTACATATATACGACAGATCAGGCCCTAAAACATTGCAAGAGTATGATTTATTTTTCTGTATATATTTAATCAGGTAGGACCATAAGAAGCCAAACATTGTGGTGAATACAACCACTGGTCAGGTGTTGAAGCCATATCACTAGTATAATCTACAGTAATTTGATCAATTAACTAGGTTCCAGAAGACCTGCAGATAATCTTCTTGTACACAATTTAAAAATAGCTCTTTAGAAAAATATCTGCTCACTTCTCATGCTGCAGAAAAAAATCAGTCACTCATACAAAAATGAATGGTGAACCCGAAATATTTTCTTCAAATTAATACTGCATTGCTAAATGTAGACTTTTTTAACTGGTCTAAGTCATCCCTTTATATGGTCTATAGAAAAAAACCCTAAAGTTAACATAGACTGGATGGTTCCTTAGTAAGGCAAAGTATATACCTCATAGGTCTCAGGGGAACACGAGAGCCAAAACGGAATATGGAAATTCTGACAGGAATATGTCGATAGAAATGTATGATTTATTAAATCTAGTAGTTTCTATGTGGTTTGAACAACATTTGCTATTTCAGAAGAGGAGTGATGTTATTTTCTCTGAAATATTTTCCTCTTTAAATCTCCTAGCTATAATCCACCCTATTTGTGATTCTTCTCTTAAATGCATCCTTACTTGTTTTCTTACTGCATCCTGCAGGAAGCCATTACTGTGAGAGAAAACTTTTCCTTCCTTCTGCTGCCCAGGAAGATCTTGGCACCGACAGCAGTGGAGCCAAACCCACTACTCATTTCAGTGGAAGTAAGATTTCTAGCTCTTTCCCTTCAACAGCTCTTTCCTCCACACCCTTCACAGAGCACAGCTTTCCTGTCATGTAGCAAGGGAGTGGTAAGCAGGAAGTCCTCATCAAGAAAGTCAGGAGGATGAGAAACATTGGGGTCTACATCTTGTCAGTGTTAGAAAATTGAAACCCCAGCTCTTGTCAGTTTTGTGGGTTTGCAAACTAAGGCTAACAAAAAGATCAATTGATCTCCGAGACCTTCATTCTCAGGCATCAGAAGTTGTTTCAGGACCTGCTGCTTTGCATTCATCTACCCATTCACAGGACATGAATAATTTGTTTTACCTTCCTTTCTGCCAGAATAGACAACTATTTTCTGTAAGCTTATTGTCCACAGAGACATTTATATTCCAGTAGAGTTATTCTGTGTTTTTCCATTGAAACTAAAGCATAACAGTTCACAGTGGAGATAGCCACCTGCATGTGCAGAACTAGTATTCAACTCTGTAATATATCCATATATAATTAAAAGATTAGGACTTTCCTCAGTTGTTAATTACTGAGGAGCACATCTGGAACAATAGTGAAAATAGTTACTCACAAATAAGTTAAATTGAACCAAATTGGAATGCAATTGCTTCTGTTCTCCTTTTACTGCCTCTTCCACAAATGTCCTTAAACTACATTTTCTTGGGAAAGAAATGTCATTACTGTAAGAATGATGCAGTACCATATGAATATGTATGAAGAAAGCATACTCGTGTATGAACTATGGCACTGCTTGCTCAGCCAGCTTTTTGTCTTCAGGCATGTCCTCATTATGAAATAACCATTTGGGAAAGGCAGAACTTTACCAGCACCTCTGAAAAAAACCCAAACCAAACACCAACCAAAAAACAAAGATAAGGTCAGGGAGAGAAGATGCACAAAGATCTGCTGATTTCAAGCATTGATCTGGACAGGATGGATTGATGGGCTGAGGCCAATAGTACGGGGTTCAGCTAGGCCAAGTGCCGGGTCCTGCACTTGGGTCACAACAACCCCATACACTGCTACAGGCTTGGGGAAGAGTGGCTGGAAAGCTGCCTGGCAGAAAAGGACCTGGATGTGTTGGTCAACAGCCAGCTGAATATGAGCCAGCAGTGTGCCCACGTGGCCAAGAAAGCCAACAGCATCCTGGCCTGTATCAGGAATAGTGTGGTGAGCAGGACGAGAGAAGTGATTGTCCCCCTGTACTCAGCACTAGTGAGGCTCCAACTCAAATACTGTGTTCAGTTTTGGGCCCCTCAGTACAAGAAAGACATTGAGGTGCTGGAGCAAGTCCAGAGAAAGGCAACAAAGCTGGTGAAGGGTCTAGAGCACAAGTCTTATGAGGAGCAGCTGAGGGAACTGGGATTGTTTAGGCTGGAGAAAAGGAGGCTCAGGGGAGACCTTATCGCTCTCTGCAACTACCTGAAAGGAGGTTGTAGAGAGTTGGGGGTCAGTCTCTTCTCCCAAGTCACAAGTAATAGGGTAAGAGGAAACAGCCTCAAGTTGCGCCAGGGAAGGTTTAGGAAGGGTATTAGGAAAAATTTCTTCATGAAAGGGTTATCAAGCATTGGAACAGGCTGCCCAGGGAAGTGGTTGAATCATCATCCCTGGAGGTATTAAAGAGATGTGTAGATGTGGTGCTTAGGGACATAGTTTAGTGGTGGACTGGGCAGTGTCAGGTTTGCGGTTGAACTCGATGACCTTAAGGGTCTTTTCCAACCTAAATGATTCCATGATTCTATGTTTCTATCCAGGGATTCAGCCTACTTAATTACAGGTTGTCCTGAGAAAGCCTCTTCTGTGTGCTGCAGTACGGAAGAGCTGGGCTACACTAACAGTTCTTGTCTGAGTCCTCTCCTTTTCCCTGCAAGAAGAAAGCACAACCCATGAAGCACACACAATGTTTTAAGGCAATGGAATGGGGAAGCATGTAGCAGGCTGCCAGGAGAGAGAATGAAGGGAAAGCAGCATGTGATGGGAAAGCAGCATGTGATAGGAAAACAGATAAAGCAGAAGAGTGGAAAGAATTGTGGGAGCCAAAGTTTATTGCTCAGATTGGTAAGCTTCATAGGTATGTTCTTGTATGTCGTATGTCACACAGAGGCACTCAACTCCTCTTAGCAACCAACTCTATTTAATATCTTATTTAGGGATTTATCTACATCTCTTCTCAGACTGCCATTGTATTCGTGCTGACCCACTTGGGTTTCATTATACTAATAAAATCTACCTAATGTAAGCAATATCAGAATAAAGGGATAGAATATACTGTTAGCTTAGACACAAAGAGCTGTGAGATAAGGCTCGACAGCTTACAAGTCAGGAAGCCGGGTTCTGTGTCCAGCTTTGTCACTCCCTGTTGAGAAGCAGCTGTCCTGCTCATTTGCCCTGTGTATAAGGATGCTTTCTTATGGAAGGATCTTCAAGCTCTCTGCTTGATGCAGTGGTAGGTCTTTTAACCAAAGTTTTTGAGTTGACTTCTCCTTACAGAGTAGAGAAGATCTCTTTCCAGAAGGACATTTTTTGTTGTTGTATTTTAATGAATCATATTTGGATTTGGGGTTTAATATTTCCTGGGAAAATCTAAGTGGAGGAGAGCAACAGTGCATTCGCTAGTCAGGAATATGGATATTTTGTAATTCTTTCGATGTTCTTCTGTCCAGGAGATAAAGAATAAAGAAAAATTTCAGCTGGGCAATACTTTGATCCATTTCATCAAAATTTGAATTAGAAGTTTTTTTGGTCCCTGTTTGTAGTTGTTTTCCGAATTGAACGTTTCTGTAATGTGAGACGTGAGACAAAACAGCTTCCTAACATGTTTGGCATGTACCTGCATATTTAATCACGTACTATATATAGCATTTATATTGAATATAGTGCAGGCAATGGCAGTTTCACGGAATCTATGGGAACACTCTCCCCTGCATACCCCCAATAATTGTACTGATACTGCTTCCTCCATCACCCGACATGAGCATGGGAATTGGAATAATTTTTCTTTTCTCATGTTCTTCATTTAAATTAAGAAGTTGTATGTATTTCACACATATCAGAAACATTTTTGGGAAGGTGCCTGTGCAGCAAGAACAATCATGAGTTTTATTTTAAAACCTAATCCCTGTTTACAGTATATCCATTGGTTATGTGCTTTAAAAAAAAAAAAAAAGGAGAGGGGCAAGAGGAACAAAAGAAGACCCAAATGCTCCAGAAGTCTGGCATGCAGCAGCAGTGCAAGTTTTGTAAGTGCGCAGGCAGCGACATGGAAAGATTAAGCCACCTGTCCAATGTCTCTGGTTGCTGAAGGCCTGCTTCTCTGCTAAGACTCCATTTACTTTTTTTCCTCCTCATTGTACATGGGTTATCTGAGGACTTATTTCAGGTTTTGGTACTTTTAAAGGCATTCATGTTGTCTGCTGTACTGGCTTATGTAGATGAAAATACCATTATTTAAGCTTTACAACTAAAAATATTCTTGCATATAAAATATTTCCCAAGCCTGTCCCAATGTGTCAGGAAACTGTTCTGAGGCAGAATGTGTAGAGCAAGCAGCAATCAGTGCAATCAGTCAAAATTATCTTCTAAATCTCTGATTGCACCAGTGTCTCAGAAGTGAAGAGCATTTTAACTCTTGAAAAAATAAGCATTAAAATTAAAAGGGCTGTTTTGTATTGATGCTACCTGGATGATTTTCAGCTGATTTAAAAGCAATTAACAATGGATTTTATCTTCTTTTTTTTTTCCCACTGTACAAAGGATTCTTTGAATTAAAAATATTCAGCTTCCTTACATCATTTTTTTACTCTAAATCTGGTCTCTTTTTTTTTGTCCTTTTTTTTTTTTTTTCCTTTTGTATTATCATTGTTTCAGTGGAGATTTGGTATTTTTCCTTTTTATGAAACTCTAAAATGTTTCCCCTTTGTTAGTAAATGCAAAAAGTGCTTTTAATTAAGGCAACATTGTTCACCTGTGCTAGTCAATGTTGATTCAGACACATTTCTTGCTGATAACTCTGCAAGAATAGGTTATTTGGGAACAGAAGACCAATAACCAGTATTATTCCATTGCTTCACATACTGAATGTTCCCCAGAACACTAACAATGCAGAGCAGTGATATCTTTCAAAAGGTACACTTTGTATCTGGTTTTCTAACCTAGAAATATATTCTGCGCAAACCCCATTCATAAATAAGTGGAAAGCATTCTGGATACGTAGTGACGCTGATGTTCTTAATTCACTATGAGCAGAAACATCATGTAGGCTACATTAAATCTCATTTCTTCACTTATGCTGTCTACTTTTCAAACAGCTCAGGTATATTCTCAGTGATCTCCACTCTCTGTTTGGCAAACATCATCCTATGAGGCATCACTGCTGAAAAGTCAACTGTCCATGTGGTTCTGGCCCATGCTTTTAACGTCATAGAAACATAGAATCATGGAATCATTTAGGTTGGAAAAGACCCTTAAGGTCATCGAGTTCAACCGCAAACCTGACACTGCCCAGTCCACCACTAAACTATGTCCCT
>VYXH01004099.1:751-15422 GCA_013397275.1 Burhinus bistriatus
AGGGGGGAGCGCCGAGGGGCTGGTGCTGTGGCGGTGGGGCTCTTCCCGTGGTCGGGCTGGCATCGAACTTGTGATGTTCTGCCCGCCGATTCCTGAAAGGGTTGAATGGGTCGGAAGACTTTTTAAAATTGTTTTTGCAGATAAACCACGAAACGCCATTAGGCAGAGAATCCCTCCTTGCTTGGGAACATGGGGAGAAGAAGTGGAGAAGGTCTGGGGTCCTGGACTGCACAAGTTCAGGGAATGATGGGGAGAAAACAGAGAGAAGAGCAGGCAGTGCTTTAATAAGCTGTCCTCTGAAGCAGTCCCAGTGTCCTGATTTTCTGCGCATGTTACAAAGTCCTCCCTTCTCAGCACATGATGCAATAAATTTAGTTTTACTGTGTTACTTGCTGGCTTGTATTCCATAGGAGGTGGCTTCAGCAGTTGATTTGGATAATGTTTTGAATCAACAGCAGGGGTATGTAGCACATATCACCCACTATTTTTTATAATGCAGAAGCAAAATACCACACCTTTTCTAAATTTTAAAATTCTCCAATCTGTTAGAATTTAGTGATCTGAAATTACTTGCTTCATTGTTAGGAAAGCTTCTGTTGAGGACTTTCTGAGGCTTTCCTGAAATTTTTAGAATAATGAGATACTAGGATGCCGACTTTAGTTAAAGGGGAACAATAAAGAAAAGAGGGAATGGGGGGGGGGCAGAGAAACAGGTGCCAAGAAAGCAAGGAGAAAATAAGAGAATGACCAGCCTTTTAATTTGGTTTGTACATTAACAGGCCACAAAAAAAGTTCTTTAACAGTCTGACATTCTCGGAGTGTTTAATTGGCACCCTGCCTGAAGTCAACCAAAAAATTGCTGACTTGGAATGAGAATCGGGAAGATAACCACAGTAGCAACCCGGTGATTATAGACAAGAAAAATCTTTGGTGCAACAGTATCTTCTGGTAGTCCAGTTAAGCAGTATCTGATTCTTGCGGGACACATACTATAAAAACAGTGGCCTTCTGACCCCGTGTCCTAGAGTCTGTGCACTGGAAATTAGTGATTTTTTTATATGAGAAGTGATTATAGGGTGGTGGTGGGGAAACAATGCCCTAAAAAGTAGTACAAAAACTTGCAGTTCTGAACAAGGGCTTTGTGAAGTAGCTGTGGCTCCTATCGACATTTAACATCCATATATGTGTGTGCATATGTTGGATAAGAAAGATGAAAAGAAGAAGTGCCAGAGTGAAATTAACCTTGGAAGAAAAGCTGGGAGAATGTAGACTTACAATTTTGAACTGAAAAAAACTGTAGCTAACCTACGTGCTTATAAGAGTCAAACACCATACAGGACAGTGAGGAACTGAGCTCTTAACACTCACTTTCATTTTTTTTAGTTGTTAAATGCACTCAAAAATTCCGAGTTTCCAAAGTAACACTCAGACCAGAAGAGCTGCAGATGAGAGAAGCATCTCCCTGAGATGCTCAAAGACATATAAATATATAAATACTTCAAGGGTTTGTTATTGAGGGGGGAAAAACAGATGTTAAGAAGCTCTGGTCAGGACGTGCCCCGCCAGTAACACAGGGGTAGTAATGTTCACCTTCCTAGACGAAACCTGTATGTTTCAGCACAGTTGTATGCTTGAGTTCTCCTTGCACTAAGCAGGATGAGTATTGTAGTAATACAGTATACTTATTGTACAACTAAACTGTCTCATTCATCCAGGGTCTCACAGTGACTGTCTGACAGAGAGAATCTCTGACAAGCCTCTTTCTCTGAGGCAGAGACTTGGAAAAAGCCAGGCAGCCCATCCCACCACCTTGGCACGTCAGGTGAATGCATACTTCTGTGTGCCCGATTGCTGTGGGCACGGATGCTAACATGTATGTGAATAGGTTCACAGCTGGTAAGGCTTGTGAATGGGAGTTCAGAAACCTTCTCCAGAAGTTTGAGAGAAAGAGAAGGAGGTTCAGTTGTCTGATTTTCGGTTTGTTTTGCTTCAGGAATCTTTCTTCCTTTGCATCGTTTTACTAAATTTCATTTCTTGCCAGACTCCCATTTCCTCAAAACATGCTGTGGAATTTCCTCACTGCACCAACCTCTCAGGCTATTCTGGCAGCAGCTTTTGGTGGTTATTTTTCCACTTACGTCAGGTAGATACTGAGACAAGAGCCGATCATCGCCGTTTCTAGAACTGCCTCTCAATATATTGCATTGTTCTCCTGCCAGCGGGTAGCTTGACGTTATGATTTTAGGTGATGTTAAAAGCATTATGGTGTAGCACTGTGCATCCTTCTGTGCCTGTCACTCTGTGGGGAAGCAAACACCTAGTGCACACTCTCTCTCCCAGTACAATGACTCGAGATATCACTTAGGATCTGCAAAAGCTCATTAAACAGCGAGGAACCTGCATATTGCAGTCTTCGTGTAAGGAAACTGCGTATCTTTTCACGAAGACATCTTTGGAAACGCTGGTGGAAGGCTGAGGGAGTGACAGGAGGAATATAGGGCTGTAGCACATGACAATGTGGAAATTTTTGAATACACCCAGGCTGTTCTTGGTACCCTAATTTGGAGCATCTTCTTTGGCTTTTTGGTTCACAAGCGGTACAGAATCTATAGCTTAGATGGTCTCAGAGCTGCTTTTAACTCCGTAGTGTTTCTCTTTCCTTTTTTTGTACACACCAAGGGATTATTATTGTTCTCTGTTATATCAATAATTATAGGGAAATCCCACTGAGTGGTAAATTCAATAGACTTACTCTAGGCTTACTCTGATGTCAAAGAGAATACTTACTGTAATTATTGCTGCTTGAAACTTGATACATTGACTGGTGGCGTAAGTGAGATGGAGTTTAAAACCTATAAAATAATTTTTTTTTTGCATATTGAAATTAATTCCGTGCCTGATCAATTTCTTCAGCAGTGAGATAATTCCTGTCACCTCAGTGCTCTGCAGTTAACTATGCCCCTTCTTTTAGTATCCTAGGTATTAGAATATCTCACCCACATTTTACTGACAAAGTAAACACCTCTTTTTCTGTATTTGTTTCTTATTCTCATTATAGCCAACTCAAGAGACAGAAGAACAGCTGTTTCACTGCATTGCAAAGAATTATGCTTTCCTCCTGCTTGACTGTCGCAAATTCCACCACCAGGAGGCCCTCATTAAAGTGCTTATAGCTACACAAAGAACATACAAGCACAGTGAAATGAGATGGAGAAATCCATCCCCACAGGAGTAATCTGAAACTAATACTTATCCAGTAAATAGAGATTTTCAGAGTGCTGCGCAGGCAGCTATTAATTGATTCTTGCAGGAATCCTAATATCCAACCAGCAGTTGTACTGTAACTTTTGAGGACACTGAGGTGTCATGGGTGGTATCCCTGCATTGAATCACCAAGTGATAGCCAGGAAAGTTCATGCCTTTGTCTCCTGGATAGGAAAGCTCCTAATAACACAAGTAAAATATTAAAAGCGGGGGAAAGCACGGTTTTGATTTCTAGTCACTCACGTCTGCCCTCTGTCTTTCACCCAAGGAATATGCCTTCACCTAATTCACCTCTGCCTTCTCGCTTGTAGTTATTTATTCTTGGGTTCTTCATTTTCTGCCACTTTTCACAGCAAGTTTTTATTGTCTGCTGCAAGTTCTAAATAGCTACACTAACTGTCTGATTGTTCACTTTTGCTAACATGACCTTCTTTAAAGAAAGGGAGAAGGAGGAATGTTTTCATCCTTTTTTTTGCCAAATAGTGCACTTCTTCATTACTGGTTTTTCAAAGCTGAAAATTCCTTTGGCTGAAATGTAGACTTTGTTATTCAAAAGAACAGTGTGTCCATGAGCTCTTAACTAAAAAGTATATAGAGGTGTCATATTTCTTTCCTTAAACCCAAGGTTTTTTCTCTTCACTGCTGAGTCAAGCCTTGTATACCTGATTCTGTTCCGGTCTCCCAAGATCATATTTCGGTACTGATGAGTCCAAGACACAGCTTTGCAATGCAATTTCAGAATGGACGGTAGGTGAGAGTGGCTTTGCTCCTTCTAGGAAATGCGGCTTGTGTAAGCTGTAGGCTGCAAATTGAGTTATCCCTTGTCTTTCAAAATCAGTTTCTGCCCTCCTTCCCTGAATTCACACATACACATTCCACACATTTACATTTGTTTACTTGGGCATTTCTTATATGTACTAACGTGTAAAACTTGTGTCCTCTGCTCTAAGAAGCAGAAAAAGTGGATTTGAGGCCATGATGTTGTATACAATGTTCCTAGGCCTCTGAAGAGGTTTTCCAAGCATTGTTCACCATTCTTGCCATGCTGTTCACCTTAAAGAGTTTAAGCAAATATACAGGCAGTTCTGCCATTCACATGCTCTGGATTGAATCCATCGCTTCCTGATGGAGTTTGCCACGAGGCTGTCCTTGGTGACCACGAGACAGAAGGTTCAGAGGACATGTGCAGTCCGCACACAGCAGTGAAAGCTTCTGTTAAGCTCTGTTTCATTCTGTTCCGATTACCTGGCTACTCCCTGCTTGTTTCCGTGTCTGTCTTTTCATTCTTCTCTTTGTCTCTTACTTTCACAGTCATCTGTTTTTGTGGGTTGCTTAAGATGTCCTTTCCAGGAAATGATGAAATATTAAACCACCAGTCTGTAGATTTCTGATTAGTGGACATGGGGAGGCTATACCCGGGAAAGGATCACTCAGTATTGGTTGGGTTCTTGTGCTCTGCTGTAACCCTCCACAGCTGGTGGCTGCTGGAGACAAGATGTTAGGCCTTTGGGCTGAGCTGCTGTGTTGTTTATACAGGAGGACAAACAGGGCCTGCATTCCAAATCCCCTTCTAAGCTTATTTTATCTCACGTCTGTACAAACACGTGATGCTGCATCATGAGAAAATGTGAAGCTTAGTGTGTATAGCACACTATGAAGATGGGAGAAAAGTGTTAAGTATTCTCTCTTCCATGTTCATTCACCATTCCTTCTTTCTCTCCACTTAGGCACACTACCAACTCCAATAAGCTACACTAACTGGGACTATTTCCAGTTAGAACCAGAAAAATTCAAGATGAACAATTTGCTGTCACCAAAGGGAGAGTTGGAAGAACATTGGTGTAAGCAGTTCTCCCTAGTCCCTGCTAATCTGAATAGGAGTTTCGTATCCAAACGAGGTGGTCATTTTTCTCTCCAGGATGCCTTGATCTACAGGTCTTACTCTACACTGATTCTTTGTGTTAGAAAGGTATGTCTGTGGATGACCTTTTACCAAAGGCAAAAATTTGAAATAATGTGGGCTTTAGATGATGTGGTGTCTGCAGTGGCATGAGAATGGACTGCGTAGCCCAGAAAGTCCTGGGTATCTGCTGCAAGCTCATATGCAGATGAGGTAGCTTTTCAGGCTTTTGGGGAATGCAGATGACTGCTCACCCATGGCCTGAACTAGCTTGGGGTAAAAGCTATTCAGGGACACGCAAGAGGTTTGGAACCCATTCCTATGAGACCTGCAAAGGCCAGGTACTGTAGTTCAGTAAATGAGAGATCCGGCTGTTTTGTTTTGTTTTCCCGTCTTTCCTGTTGTTCCCTGGGGTAGCAGGGGATGCAAATGAGAGACATACTAGGACCAGGTAGAAGGTGGTTTTGATGGCTCAACAGTTCTCATATAATAGCTGGATGGTGTCAGTGTGTTCAACAGCAGTAAAGCAGGATCTTCATTGGTTCACAAGGGAAAAAGAACCACGAAAATACAAATTTTGAATTTGCATTGAATGCCCAAGCAAAGTGAGCCTTATGGAGGGTGCTCTCTCTGCATAAACTTGGTTCTAACTCTTGGATTCAAAACTTATGAACTGTGTTTTTCATTCTGCTTCCCTTCCCCAGATTCCTTCAAGCTGACAGGCAGTCCAAAGAAGGCTGGTAATCACTGTACAAGAATGTAAGATAAAAATACGTTCACAAAGATGTGCGGCCAGCAAGTGGATGTGTCACAGAAGCTAAGGCTTTCATTAAAAGTATCCATTGCTGACCTCTTCATGTTGTTCCTATTACTGACAAGTTTGTTGGTTTGGGGTTTTTTGATCAATTTGTCAGGTGACTTGAAAAAGGAGTTTTTCCTTAACCATTCAGAAAAAATTCCTCAAAGTCATCAGCAGTCTTCTCATTTTCCAAGTCTGATCTTTCAATCACATCTCGCACAAGCATCTTCTATACTTCCCTTGCTGTTTAGAGATTCTCGCTTATTGCAGGCCATCGCTCCACAGCCAATACTCACTGTCTATATTGTACTCTCCAGCCAAGATACCGCAGACATTTCCTTTAGAAAAGAAGTTAAGAATGTGGCACAGGAAAAATGATACTTAACTTTGACTTACGCACCAAGTGCTTAAATACTGTGAATAATTTTGTATTTTTAACGTTACTGGGAGGGAAGGGGTGTCATATTTAGAAACTAATTCCCAGCTCACATATCTATGTAATTTGATTTGTTTTGGAAATACAAGCAGATGAAAATCTGAGTCTCTGAAGATTTAAATCTTGTCAGTCTGAAAGAAAGCTAAATTGTTTTCATGGGTCAGCAGGCAGGCTGTTCTCACAGTTCGTTCATTCATTTACTGCTGAAGTAATGTGCTACTTCAGTTCCAAGATTAAACAACTGGTAGCGATAACTTGTTGTCAGGGATCGTGTCAGTGTGTCAAGCCTTGTGTAGAACACGGGAAAACTTGTAATCGAAATTGAGACAGGTGAGGCAGTGTTCAACAGGCTGCAAATACAGAAAATCAAGTCAGTAAAAAATGGGGATTGCTGTTTCCAAAACACATGTCCTAATTTGATATTTAGTCACGCAGATAGGTAGTGACGTTTTCCAAAATGCTCCACTATAAGCGTTTATTTTGAAGTGAATGGGAAGTGCAGGTGCCTGGCACTTAAGCTTTGGCTGTTTAATTGTGAGCTTCTGATTGAATTCCTGGTTTGAAATCTTGGGACCTGAATGACCTGGATGACAGACTAATGCAAGAGCATTACCACTGTACTTGGATACAGAGTAGCAAATTACTTTGAAATGTTTAATAGAAATTCATTGTTTTTTATTAGATGTGGTTTCATTAGTGTTTTAGGAGAAAGGAAAAGATAGTTATTTGTCATGCAAAGAAGGGAAAAGTTCTAAGCACAGAGAGCAAAGAAAGTAAGGCAGAAGGAAAAAAGCAAGAGAAGGATATTTGGGCAAAGTAGCATGGAAAAAAGTATGAACTGTGGAAGGAATGGTAGTGGTAAATGTGCACAGAGGCTGCATTGAACAGGAGGCCGGGAACGCTGAACCTGATGAAGAGGCCAGTGAGAACATTCAAAGTCAGTAATGATAGTAATTTATTTCTCTGCAAATGCTTTGGAAATAAATTGAATTCTATTTTTCTTAAATCAAAGTTAAGAACAATGTGTGTATTGTTATACACTTTGTGGTTTTTTCCTGTATTGTACATTGAAGAGGGGGAAAAAGAAATAGGTTATCAGTTATAAGGTCTGCCCATACTGTTAAAATCTAGTGTCCTGGAAAACAAGCTGGCAGGAGAGCAAGTTATTCTCCTTACAATCTGAAATTAGGAATATCAAGCATTTTCTTTTTTATTTACTCATATTGCAGAGGACTTTACTTTGCTCTGCATAACACACAATTTACTCACCTTGCATCTTGCTGATTTCTACGTATCTTTGTCATGAAAGCTGGTGCTGTCAACAAGTGGAAGCAATATCTTCTGTTTCTTTTGACCAAGCTAAATCGAGTTTGGTGTATTTTTTCTTTCACTATACACTATTAGAGCAATCTTGCCAGGGTTCAGGTCACTTTTGTTCTTTGGAATCCCTGTCTTTGCGTATATTTAAATATCATCAAAGTAACACTGCCATACTGCCAGCATATCAATTTCTCTCACCACAGCCAGGGTCTTGCCATGACAGAGTGTTAGAAAAAGCGCCCTTACCAGTGCCGCTTTGTCACTGTGGAGTGGCAAGGGGGAAACATATTTCACTGAATAATTATGCAGGGAGTGGGTATTTGGGAGAGATTGCTTATAAAACTGACTTAGAGAAATACAGTAACCGTGTGATGTTAGTGCCTTTTCTTTTACCCAGAGCTGCACATTGAAACACACATGAGTGTGTTGCGCTTCATTTATTTTGTTAAAGCAACTTATGGAGTCAATAAATCTTGAGGGAAGAAATCTTCCAAACTTGCTTCTGTTAGAGACAGCTGACTTGGTTGGGCATTTTATGGAATAGTTCCATCACTTATTTTCTACTAGATAAGGACATTACCCTGGTGTCGTAGCTATTCTGCAAGCCTATAATTGCCTTCTATGACCTTGAAACGTCTCCTGCCATTTCAGTGGGAGAGGATGTTTTTATCCCTTTTCCCCTGACTGCAATGTGGTGCTGCGAGCACTAGTGGCTGCTGTATTTTGCCCTAGAAACGGCTATGTTTCACTTGTGGATGGGCTGGACTTTTAAAAGAGAATACATGAAAATTAAGGCATTAATCCTACCAACATGGTAAATTACTGAAAGTTTTTCTGCCTTTTATTTTTCTTGAAGGAACTGAAACATGGACAAGCTTCTAGCAAGTACCGACCTCATCAAACAAGCAAAGTCTTCCAAGTCCAAACAGGTAAAATATAAACCAGTGACTTTTCCAGGTATAGAATGGGGAAGAAAAGGTAAAATATTTTTTATTTTACTAAGACTTTGCAGGCTTGTTGTTCTGAAGGCCTTTGCTATGCTATAATATGTGCTCCCCATACAAGAAGCAGGAGAGCATGTGTACATATATGCGTATATGCTTGTCAATCCTAGACAGCAAGAACACATCTAAGCTGCCTGTGTATGTATCCTCTCATGCATGCCTAATCAGTGCAAATACTTCCTTAGGTATTGGATTCACTGACGTGCTAGGCGAGGGGAATCTGGATGCTAGTATCTCAGACCTCCACACCCAAGATGCAAACCTTGAAAAGGATAAGAAGGAAAGTGTTTGGAAGCAGACTCAACATATGCTTAAAACTAGAAGACTAAAAATAGCAACTCATCCTAGAGAGGTGATGCAGTGTTTGGAGAAGGATGGAAGATGACGTGATAGATTGAGTGAATTTTTCTCTCTCCCACTGACACAGCTGGTCTTGTTGGCATCCACATATGCCCTGCAATACAGAAAAGATTCTTAAGGACAGTTGCTCATGTAAAGGGAGTGTGGAAGTGGGATTGCTTTGCACTTCTTAGTGTTGATTTTTTTGTCAGTTTTTCTCCACAGATTCTGTCCCTAAGCCAGTAAGGTCCCTTCCCTGTCCCCCGCTAAAACCTTTCATCTTCCTGAGAATAGGTAAGAGAACTTTACTTGTTTCTCCAGAAGCAGGTCCTCCAAGAGAGTTGAAACAACTTCTGTTGTGCTGAAGTATTGACAAGTACAGCTTCCAAACCTTAGTGCTTTGTATATATTTTTAGTCTCATAATGATGACAGTACTGAAGTCTGAAGCATTGTGTGCTTCTCAACAGGCCTCTTTTAGCAGTTGCTCTTTAGGAACTTTAATATAGTGTTGGTCACAAAATATATACTGCATACTTATTCCAGCTGTGCCTGGAATTTCCTTCCCTGCCTTTTTTTTCCTATCAAATATATGTGAATTCCTCCTGAAGCAACACCCAGAAAAGTCCTCCACCCAGACAGGTCAGACTCCTGAGCTGATTTGCAGATGCTTTTACTTTAGGGAGAGTTCCTTCAAGGCCACTCAGTCATTCCTTGCAAATGCCTGGATGAAAGATGGTTGTTATTCTCATCAGCTTCTTATCTCCAATTTGCTTTTGTTGCATTAGCACCCGGATAGCTGGGGGTGGGGAACAGTGGTTGGTCAGTTAGGAACATCTCATGGCTGCAGTTCAATACTGAATACTATTTTGAAATCAAAGATTTGAGTGTCATATGATTTCCTACTTGTCTTACACTCATCACCCTAAGAACAGAGGCCACGTGGGATAGAGCTGGGATAGAGTTGACTTTCTTACTAGCAGCTGGTATAGTGCTATGTTTTGGATTTGGGATGGGAAATAGTGTCTATAGTGCACTGGTGGTTTTGGTTGTTGCTAAGCAGTCGAGGCCTTTTCTGCTCCTTATACTGCACTGCTAGCGAGCAGGATGAGAGTGCACAAGAAGTTGTGACGGGACGCAGCTGGGACAGCTGACCCTGACTGACCAAAGGAATATTCCATACCATGTGACATCATGCTTAGTATATAAAGCTGGAGGAAGAAGGAAGGGGAAGGATGTTCGGAGTGATGGCGTTTGTCTTCCCAAGTAGCCGTTACATGTGATGGAGCCCTGATTTCCTGAAGATGGTTGAACACCTGCCAGCCAATGGGAAGTGGTGAATGAAATTGCTTGTTTTGCTCTGCTTGTGTACGTGGCTTTTGCTTTACTTATTAAACTATCTTTATCTCAACCCACAAGTTTTCTCACTTCTGATTCTCTCCCCATGCTGCCATGGGGGGAGTGAGCAAGTGGCTGCGTGGTCCTAGTTGCTGGCTGGGGTTAAACCATGACACGTGTGACGTTTGGTCTCAGAAACTATGACCTATTCTTCTGTCTTGGATTGCCTGGCCATTGAAGTGGGATGCTGCCTTAATAATCCAGTGGTAAAATAACAGTGGCGACAGACAAAACAGGAAGAAAGACCGCAGTAGGAAGTACTGGGATATATAGAATTGAGTGGGAGTTGTGCACCTGCACTGAGTTTCAGAGACACCTGTATGTCACTTATCATCGCCAATCCAGCAAAAGCACCAGGAGGAGAGATTAAAAGCTTTCTTCAGATACAGACCGAAGAAATGTTTAAGAAACAGACATGCTTCCAGTAAGGCCAGTAAAGAAGCCATGATAATCCAAGGAAAGGGGAACAAGGGATAGAACAAGAATAATCAGGTTAATGAATCTCTGAAGTTTAAAGGCGCAGGATTGAAGAAAATTATTAGCTGGACCACTACTGAAAATTAAGGCTCTATGTGTAGCAAAATCAAGGGAACACAGTATTTTAAAGCTAGTTACAACTCCTGAGAGCTTTCAATATTATTCTAAGCTAAAAATAACTGCATGATGATGCACCCAATGCCTATCCAAGTTTTCGGGTTTGAAAAACAAACTGCTGATGATCTCTTCTGGCCACTAGCCTGGCAAACATATGGAATACAAATGGAGCAAGATTGTTTTTTTCTGTGGTTTACATACAAACTCACTTGCAGAAGCAGCAGGCAAAGCCAGGAGTAGAAAACTGGCCAAAAGAAGAGCATGTTCAGTTCTGCAGCATGGCTGGTTTAAAAGAAAAGCTGAGCGGCTGAGCTAGAAAGCCTTAACTTTTCCAAACTCATAAGGCACGTGGAAACACTGTGAAAATGATTAGTCTTTCAAGCAGAGGATCTTCAAAGTTTGGGTTTTTTTAAATGAAGAAATGTCTTGAATACCAGTGCTGAACCTCTTCCAAGTGTGAATTTAAAAATGTTTTTCTTTTAAAATGCCATTCTTTGATGTGACCAGTGAATTCTGCTGTGACCTGGAAATGAAAAAATTCCTATTAGCTGCACTTTAAATGCATTCTTCTTTCTGAAGCATGCCAATGAAAACGCTGTTCTGAGTACAAAACAGAACAGTATACTCAAAGTCATTATTCAACGTACTTGACAACAGAAGCACTCAGCTTCTGTGAGCTGGAATGCATTAGAGGGGGGGAAAAAAACATTCAATGAATTATGCTTTTTTTAGCTATAACACTGAAAACTCTGCTCTCCTATGTTCTGTGGATAAAGCGTCTTTGCTTTGTGTCTTTTTCAGATTAATTTTCAATGCTGATGTGTGAATAAGTTAGAGAAGCATTGACTCTTTTGGCCATAACAGTTAAGACAATATTTGCACTACTTCCAGCTTATTGTATTAGGAGTCAGAATTTCTTTAGTGTGAAGAATATACATGCAGTCCTGTGTTCTGCAGCATGGCAGATGCATCCGTGAGCAATGTTCTTGTTTTAACTCCCTTTCTGATGAGTTACTGCGGTTAAATCAAGTTTTCTGCCTCAGCTTCCTCCTAAAGCAATAATCCCTGTTGCTTCTCTCTCTTTTCCTGGGTCATGCAGCAATGTGAACAGCTGCCACCAGGCAAATTCTACCTCCCGTATTTGTGTTCAGTCCCAGAGAAGTCCCTCTGTCTACAGGAATGGTGTGAATCCACCAAATGGCAAAACTGACCCCAACACTTTGCTGAGGCAGTCTTTCCCTGTCTCTCTTCCCCATCCCCCAGCTGACTGATCCCATCTTCTCTTTTTTACTGTTCAGATGAGCACCAGAGTGAATACAAATAGGAGAAATGCAAAGCCATTTAGATAAGGGAGAGCATAATGCCCTGCATCTTTGCCCAGCAGCATTCTGCAACTCTGGGAAGATTTCAGGTGTGTCAGTCTGAGACCAACTGTAAGTGAAATGCATTCCTATGGAAACCAGAAGGCACAGTTCTTTCAAAACAATTCAGACATAAATGTACACTTATATCCCAGGCTGAATCTTCATGGGTTATATTCTGAAAGACCAAATATCAGATTATTCTGTCCTGGTTAAGAACTGGCAAACTTCCAACTTGAAAGTTCAGAGAAGGCACTAGCTTATATATTTGACTGTAGTCTATTTGGTTCACATAAATCTGAATCAAAACCAGCCAACCAAAAAAACCTCACGATTTCCCTGCTGCAACTATGAATTACAATGGTTTGTGAGGATGAAAAAATCAGCTGGATACTTAGTATTTTTATGGTAATGGTTTGACTTGGGTCTTGTCTTGTCTGAACTGGTATAAGATCTCAGGGGAGAGGCAATGCAGATCACAGCGGGGAATCTCATTAGCAGTGCCTCACCTGCAGCTAGAGGTGCACTGGTCAGCAACCGAACCTGTAAGAGGGAAGGAGCAGACTCTGGGATGCCTCAACTCACTTGGCTGGTGTGTAACGTGATGGGGTATGTGAGTTTATTACACAACGTCAGCTGGAACCTGAATGAGCAGTTAATGATCACACAACATTTTGAGGATGTAGAATGTAATTTATTGCCCAAAGTAGCACTTTGGGGTGGGAAATAATCTTCAGATTCTATGCATTCATTGACCCCTCTGAGAACTATTTTACGAACTAGGAGGATAACAGAGGGAAGGTTATTTACAGAGGCATTAGCTGCCGCAGAGCTGTTCAGCAGCACTAGAAGTATCACTCTCCGCATGTGCATTCTGTTCGGGAATAAAAGCATACTTTGTGAAGGAATTCTTCTTTAAAGGGCTGTCTGCCTGAGTGCTCTTCTGGAATAGCTCTTGTGGAATAATGCAGTTTTCAAAAGCAGTGCCAGCCAGTTCCTCTGTGTAGACAAAGCCTTGGGCACCCAGAATTAGACTTCAGGTACTTATATAAAATGCTTGATGTCTCGAATGGGGACCCTGCGAGCACATCCTGATGATGGTGAGGTGCTGTGGGTTTTGCTGGTTGGTTTCCCAACTTGTTACCAAAGCATATTCTTGAAATAGTCAATAGTAATTAATGTTGAGAGACCATGGGTACATTCTCACGGATAATGAGGATTCTGTCCTTGAATCTGTCAAGGATCAACTAGTGAAAGGACTCCTAATCAAGGAAAGCAAGTATTGTTATCATTCTTGAGGAGAAACATCCTGGGGCATACAAGCACATGGACCTTGAAAGTGCTACTAATCTACATGTTTTGAAAAGTTTAGCGAACTTGGCAGAAGAGTGCAAATCCTGAGTGTCCTAAGCTGACTACCTTCATTATAATACTAAAAATCATGCCCACAGGTCAAGAAGACCCTAGCCCAGGTGAAGACTCTTCCCCTGAGCATGCACAGTAGCTCTAACTCGATTGTGCAGTTATATGTAAATTACTAACCAATCAAATATAGGTAGGAGGTACTAATATGATAATGATGTTGTAAAATGTGTACATAAGCCGCGCAGAGAGTCCTGTTTGGTGTGCTTGACTCGTGGGGAAGCACCGAGCACCCAGCCTTGTGCAACTCTGGAATAAATAATCAATGTCTCATCCTGGCGTGTGAGACCGGCTATTGCACACCAGGTAACGAATCCCACTTTTCGGACAACAAACTGACGACACCCACGTGCGCTCTTAACCTCCCACGGGCAAAGTGGGGAAGTTTTCACAAGCCTCTTGAAACAGGCTTGAGATGCTGCTCCCATCCTTTCTGCCATCTGAACCCCCCACCCAGCAGGGCAGCGACCCCGAGGGGCAGCCAGCAACCCTCCCCNTTTCTCCCCCGCCCCCCCCCCCCCCCCCCCCCCCCCCCAAGGAGCACACCCACGGCTACTTTACCTGCAGGCCCGGGACTGACCACCCTACTAGAGGTGAGCTGAAACGGGTGACTGCTTTCCAAACACTGTCTCCAAGAAGACTGGAGACTTGTAGAACGGTTGGTACCCCAAGAAACACCTTGTTGCCATCCTTTTAAAAGGGCAGATGGAGCGACGTGTATGACTCGGCCTCATTTCCTCGTCCTGGGATTTCAGGCAAGCCATTTCTCTTCCAGCGTTTGGAAGCGGATGCTCTCTGGCAGGCTTTGGCCATCCCCTTCAAAAAGGCCACGTGCC
>VYXH01004099.1:15912-34921 GCA_013397275.1 Burhinus bistriatus
CGGGAAAAGCGCCGGGTCCGTTCCCTCAGGAGGAGGCGGGGCGGGGGCTGGAGCAGGGAGCTGAGGTCCCTGCGCGCTGGAGTGCTGCAACCATTCACAGGCCCGGAGGTGCCCGGGGATGAGCTATGTTTTAATTATTGTTGTAATTTTGACAGGGAATTTTGGTGCTCTGTGCGTGGGGGTGGTAGTGTGTATTTCTCTGGTGCCTCACCCTTTGGGGGCAGAAATTTACATCCCCTGAAAAGGCAACTGGCAAGGAAAAGCCAAATAAATCCATGTGTCGATATACGATTAATCATTTATTTTCCTCTGAGCCAAGAGATGTGAAATTCCACCTCGGCGCCCCTCGGGGCAGGCCAGATGGCCTCCTGCCCCTAATTCGGGGCCCAAAGGCCGCTCCAGTCAAGGCAGCTGCCATGTTTCTGTCAGCGCAAAACCAGCCCACTAAACCCGAGGCTCCGTGGTGGGTCCAGGTCTCTCTCACACCGACAGTCTGCGGCTGTTGGAAGGAGTGCAGCACGCAGGTCTTGCTCACCTATCCTAATGAGGACCTATCCCAGGGCAGTAACAGGAGGGTTGGGGCACCCGAGGTAGTGCAAAAGCGTTGGTGTTCCCTCACAAAGATCTTCGCTTCTTCATGGATTTGCTGTGTTGTCTCAGACTTTCAGTCTTTTATCTGCTTCATTGCAGGCAGTGGCGGCTGAAATCCCCCTGGGTCTTCGGTGCACCAACACACCAGCAACAGGAGGACCCTCCACTGAACAGGAGGATTTTGTTCATCCTTCAGGCTTTTAGTAGGGTGTGGTGTAATTTCTTCGTTTCCCCTCCTAGCCTGCAGGAAGGCACAGGTCTGGGTCTGCCTCGTCTTTTCTGCTGTGAGATGCCGGTTGCGTAAGGATGGGGAGTAGGAGAATGATCCCATGACCTGTTCAGCTGTGCTTGGAGTGCAGGATTATGTGCATTTTGGGAGGATATTTTTAATGGCGAAGTGGATTGTAATACAATTGTAATGCCTTTTTGCATTACTTGTTTTTCTTCCTTCAGTATTTGAAGTTAAGGGGTTTTTAAAATCTCTTCAAGTATCTTTTAGTTAATGTTTTACTGTAATTATTTTTCTGATTGATATTAGGCATGATGTGAAGGCATGATTTCTGATTCCATAATTGTCAGGGTGCTGACGTAGAAATGACATACATTCTGACACTATCAGAAACAACTGATTTTCTAGGAATATTTCCATTAAATACTAACAGAAATTACTCCATTGTATTTTCACTCTAAAACTAAGTAAGATCATTCTAAAATTATATTTTCTTTCTCACATCTCCCAGCCTCTATACACNAGCCCGCCCGTCCTTGCCTGCTGTGAGATACGGGTAACAGAACAGTCCTTGGAGATGGCGAATACAGCAGTTGAGATACATTTTAAAAGATTTTAGAAGTAACTGAAGACCGTAATTTAGCAGTATTTCAGCNGGGCCCAAAGGCCGCTCCAGTCAAGGCAGCTGCCATGTTTCTGTCAGCGCAAAACCAGCCCACTAAACCCGAGGCTCCGTGGTGGGTCCAGGTCTCTCTCACACCGACAGTCTGCGGCTGTTGGAAGGAGTGCAGCACGCAGGTCTTGCTCACCTATCCTAATGAGGACCTATCCCAGGGCAGTAACAGGAGGGTTGGGGCACCCGAGGTAGTGCAAAAGCGTTGGTGTTCCCTCACAAAGATCTTCGCTTCTTCATGGATTTGCTGTGTTGTCTCAGACTTTCAGTCTTTTATCTGCTTCATTGCAGGCAGTGGCGGCTGAAATCCCCCTGGGTCTTCGGTGCACCAACACACCAGCAACAGGAGGACCCTCCACTGAACAGGAGGATTTTGTTCATCCTTCAGGCTTTTAGTAGGGTGTGGTGTAATTTCTTCGTTTCCCCTCCTAGCCTGCAGGAAGGCACAGGTCTGGGTCTGCCTCGTCTTTTCTGCTGTGAGATGCCGGTTGCGTAAGGATGGGGAGTAGGAGAATGATCCCATGACCTGTTCAGCTGTGCTTGGAGTGCAGGATTATGTGCATTTTGGGAGGATATTTTTAATGGCGAAGTGGATTGTAATACAATTGTAATGCCTTTTTGCATTACTTGTTTTTCTTCCTTCAGTATTTGAAGTTAAGGGGTTTTTAAAATCTCTTCAAGTATCTTTTAGTTAATGTTTTACTGTAATTATTTTTCTGATTGATATTAGGCATGATGTGAAGGCATGATTTCTGATTCCATAATTGTCAGGGTGCTGACGTAGAAATGACATACATTCTGACACTATCAGAAACAACTGATTTTCTAGGAATATTTCCATTAAATACTAACAGAAATTACTCCATTGTATTTTCACTCTAAAACTAAGTAAGATCATTCTAAAATTATATTTTCTTTCTCACATCTCCCAGCCTCTATACACAAGATTCTTGCAAGCAAATTAGGCAGACCTTAAGTATCCATTTAGAAGCTGAAAAAAACCTATTTGCAGATATTTATTCTAAATTATCCCATCCTCTGTTAGATGTAGCTCACCTTGTAGTTTTACAATAAACCTGTTGTGCCTTTCATGGATTTTATGAACAAGGATAAGCAAGCAAACACATCTACACATCTGGATGAGGTAGTTTACAAAACTTCCGATAGGCCATAGCTAGAATAGTGAAGACAATTAAGACAGAAGCAACCTATCCATTTATAAAACCACAAAAATGACACAGCAGGTTATAAGGTCATTTTTCTAAGGAACTACTTTGTATTCATTTTTCTTGCATTTGTAAAATTTAAGAAGATCATATTTTGCCTTCTGTTTGACCATGCTATCGATAAGTCCTTACTCTGGCTTTAGGCCTTGCTTATAGGAAATCACAGAAAGAGGGCAGTGGAGCTGTAGTGGAGTACAGACATGGCAAGTTAACCATGAAAAACCATGAAATAAACTCTCTGTGTATGTTTTTGCATAATAAAAGCCTCAGATTTTTATTACCTTTCTTTTATTCTCTTCATGCAAGCATACTTCTTACAGGCGTTACTTGCACATCTTCAGCATTTATTAGGTATTTTGAACTCCAGCAAGAACTTGAAAACAAATACAGCTTTATAGTCTGCTCTCAAGATGTATGACTAAGGAGTTGTAGCCTTCTCAATAGCACTGTTTTGTGGGATTTCCATCACATAAAGATGGGGAAGCTGAGATGTTGCTTTGCCTTTCCATTACCCATTCTGCCTGCAACTCTGCTGACTTTTGTTATAAAAATACAGATTGACTTTAACTTTCTTACCAGAATAAATTCCACTAATGATAAATCATTTAAAATGTTTCCGCCTCCAAACTCATCTCTGACCCAAGATTATCACAAGGGAATGACATCTCTTTTCCGAATACCTCTTAAACCCTTTCTAGCCAAACTGGTTCATCTGAGAGTAATGCAGTAGATTTTCTCCTTTTGGTCTGGTAGGACAGGTAACAAAGAGTTGGAAGCAGAATCCGAGTTTAAATCCGTATGTGATGGCACACTGAGAAGGTTGTGTAGTTCAAGGACTTTTAAAAAGTCCTTTTTGCAGTCATTTACTCATTTATTGCCACCCAAATACTATCTTTGTTTGCGTTTCCCAGCAGTGATCAATACTTTATTGCCTGCTCTTTCACAATGAAGGCCATGGAGGATCAAGTAGTCCAAGAAGAACCAGGATACCAGGATGATGAGGTAACTTTATGGTTGATTGAAAATATGTGTGGCAAATGTTGTTTGAAGGTATTTTGATAGTGTTATGAAATCCATGGAGAGAAAGGAGGTTCCAAAAGACCATTAGGGAGTTGAATGCGTTACAGCCTTGCTCTTCAAGTACTCTTCATTAACCTTTCAAAAGCTATGCATAGTTTTTAATGTGATTATCATTATTTCTTTATATTTTACACTTCTATATTAAATGCAAGGGACTGTCAGTTCATTTTATGCTTCCAAGGAATGGTCATCAGCCTGAAAAGCTGAGAAACTGTGGCAGAAAAAATCAAGATGATGATGATCATAATAGAAGTTTTATTAGCACAGCAGAGGGTTGCTTGCCTGTGAAGATACACTTTATGAAGGTGACAGGAAATGTGCAGGCCTTCTTGGCTCACTAGGGCTTTGCTTATTTGGGTAGTCCAACAAGTTATGTATTATTATGGAAAATGATTTAAATGATTTAAATGTTTACAAATTTGAAGCAGACACAGTGAGATAGATGTAATTACAAGAAAAAGTAAAATCTGTTTTTTTTTCTGCTACTTTTTTTAGGAATCCTTTTTTCAGGATATTGACCTGCTACAGAAGCATGGAATTGTAAGTATTAGCAATGACTTTACTGCACTGAATTGTCCATGTAAAGCTATTGTAAGTTTATTTCCAAAAGCATATACACACTGATACAAATAACTGAAATTCCTCCTTGTAATAAATTCTAAATCATTCATGTGAAGAAAAATTTTGCCTCTGGTGATAAAACAGGCTTTCAGAAAATCTCATTCCCATCAGATTCCTAAATAAAGTGGCAAGATATTCAAAGTATTTAGCACCCAGCACTCTTGAAAAACCAACTACTTGCTAATTTCTTTGAAAACTGTGTGATAGATTACTTCCTGTTCCTGCCAATCGTTGTAATTACTCCTGCATTTTTGGTGCCTGTGAAATTACACTGTGACAATTGTTGCTCTACTATTTTCAGCATGCTGGTGAAGGGGGTAGAGTGGGAGTGTGGAAAATACTAGCTAGAGAAAAAAGTGGTTAGTTTTCTTCATCAAATATGAATTCCTATAATCGTTATCATCATCATTATTATCACATAAACATCAACTATTTATTTGAATTACTATTATTATATGTTTATCCAGGAGACTGGCTCATGGATTGGAACCCTGTTACATTCAGTGTTGTAGAAGCAGAATAAAAAGTTGAGTTTGCCCGATATAAAGTAAAATTTAACTCTCAGATAAATGACTATGGATAGCTACAGACAGGGAGGACACAGACACAATGAGACAGCATTAATCAGCAGTATAGATACTGGGCTCAGCATGTCAGCAGTGTAATTGTTGTCAACTTTTTTTATTGGCAATTCACTGACAGTTTTAGAGAGAGTTTTTAAGAAGGATCATGAGGTTGGGAGCTGTAACCATTGAGCAACACAGGAAAAATACACAAATTCTTGTGTTAAAAATTTAACAAGTTGACAAAAGAGGCTGACCTCATGAACTGAAAGGGAGCTGTCCTAGTCTGTCAATATTAAATGAGGCATGGTATTCAGAGAATGATGCTGAGGTATGAAAGATCTTGAAAATAATGAATAATGACTTAGGCTCTTCTTCTGGCTTAGTAAGAGTTTCCTGCTCCTTTTCTTATGTTTTTTTTTTTTTTTTCTTCCTTCCAAGTGGTTATTCCCACACCCCGGGGGAAGTTTTTGTTCTCAGCCGTGCCAGTTAAAATCTGTGTGTGAACATATGGTAACCCATATCTGTTAAATTAATTTGCTTAAAGAAATAGTTTTTGTGGGTTTAGAATTTTTTTCCGAGAAGTAAAGAGAGAAATATTTACTAGATATGACTGTGGCCACATTGAGAGTCAGATTAGCACAACCTAGACTGTGGTTTGATGTTCAAAAGGGTTTGGCAGCAATTAAGGTGCTGTGACCCTGCAGCCTTTGCTGAGTGTTCCTGCCCCTAGAGCGTGCTAGCCCTTCTTCTGGCACACCCTGTGAATTGGATTTGTGAATCAATTAGTCCAAAAATTACCACAGTTAAAAATGTGGTTTAGTTTTTTTGTTTGTAAATTCTTAGTCTGCTCCCTTTTCCACCTCAGAGGCACACAACTGGGACAGGGCTGCAACATGAGGTAGAGGATCAGGACAAGCAGCTGGTGTAAGAGGGCTGGCGTGTCAGTACGTTAAGCCAGGAGTACTGCTGAACACTCTATCGTATGGAACTAAAGTCCGAGGAGGAGTACATCCTAGGACCTTGGTTGGTTCATAAGCTGTTGGTGAAAGGTCTATCTGCGTGGGAGAGAACAAGAACTTCTATGACTAGGTCTCCCACACAGAGACTTGTAATGCAGAACAGCCTTAAGTTTGATGTGACCAGAAAGACAAAGCCACTGAAGAAATGCAGAAGCAGGGTAATGCATTTAAGGTTTTGGTCTAGAAAAAAGATCTTTGCAGCAGTAGTCTGTTGTCTTAATACAAAAACACAATAAAACAGCTCAATCCGTTTCATATTGCTGGTTATTTTATTCTTTTGGGTGGAAGAGTCATTTTTATTCGTGACTGATTTTACCTCATCCATCTCTATTAATGTAATAATCAAAAAACATATCACAGGATGAGAAATAAGCTTCCAAATGAACATGACTAATTTCTAACATAGCCTCATTCCATTCTTATGTCCTATGCACCCACATGCTCTAAATAGATTCGGTTCATACTTTTTTTCAAAGAAAAATCTTGGCTGGAGAAGGTAAACTGAAGTATCCCAAACCTTTCACGTAGTATGTTTTCTTGTGAGTAATCTGTTGCTTGCCTTTAAGTTTCCAGTGATGTCAGAATCATAAAATGAGGTGAGAGGAGGCAAAATGTGTCAGCAGGGCGCTGACTGAAGTCACGCTGTACCCAATTTATGAAAAACTCATTCCAGCCCAAAGTGTCAGTCAGATCTGGAGGATGTGTTTGTTTTAAACTGGACATACTGTGAACATGCAGAAACAGTACAGCAGTTAGTCGGCTTCCGATGATCCATGCGAGTCAGCTCCCAATTATCAGATCAGATTATCTGGTTTACAGATGATCTGTGCTAAGGGACCAAGGGCAGATTGAGGGTTATAGGGTTTACTAGGTTGGGCTTCACACTATCTGAAATAATCTGTACTGTTTCCTTACTACCAGCTTGGACCTAGAAAGACTGACATGGAACATGGATAAGTAAATACAGCTGGACCCAAGACACCTTTCTCTCAAAAGCACCAGGATCTGGTCTTTGCACCATGATCCCTCACACCAACGTTACTCAAAATTTTCTGCTGTTGGTGTCACAAACTACATAATGAAAAGTTTACTGTAAATCTGCTTCTTGGTGAAAATACACATGCATATGAATGTATAATAAAACGTGTTTCAAAGGTTTACTTAGCCTTCTAGTTGTTAGCTGTCATGAGTACTCACAGAAGGGAACTTTCTTCACAGAATGTAGCAGATATTAAAAAACTGAAGTCAGTTGGGATCTGCACTATCAAGGGAATCCAGATGACCACAAGACGGGCACTGTGCAATGTAAAAGGGCTTTCAGAGGCCAAAGTGGACAAGATTAAAGAAGCCGCAAACAAGCTTATTGTAAGCCAATCACTTTCCTGATAGTTAAAATTTATGCTGGCCTCTCCAAAATGCTGTGCAACATTTCTCTTAATGGACTTTTTCACCACATCATCAAGAAAATTTTGAAAATTACTCTGCTTGTTACTCTAAAAGGATAATACTTTATACTCTACAACAACCAGACAAATGCTGTGGTGCTTTTCATACCCAACCTGTGTAAATGAGCCTAGGGTGGAGAGAAGATATTTCGGTGGGTTATTGCATTTTACGTTCAGGTTAAAGCTAAAATAAATGTCTTGTGTTCTCTTTGGTCTTCCTTAGGAACCAGGCTTCCTGACCGCCTTTGAGTACAGTGAAAAACGGAAGATGGTATTTCATATTACTACTGGCAGCCAGGAATTTGAGTAAGCTTATCTATACGTAAATCCTTCCTTAGTCCAAATTGTTCCAATAATCATATTTATTGTCGTTAATGAGACAAAAATGAGGAACAAATATTCAGCTAGGACACGTAGATTACCTTGCATTTGGAGCTACTGCTGGCTCAAAGATGCCTGCATCAGTAAGCAACAAAACCAACTCATTTTCTACAGTCATTGTAAATAAACACAGTTTGCATCCAGAAATCCTGAACATGTCCTCATTTTTTCACCTAGTCAAAACAACTTGCAGGTCTCAGGTCAAAATTTTAAGTCTTCAAGAGCTCCCTTGAGATATTTTTATGGAATGTTATCGTTTCAAAGGTATTTTCTCTCTTCTTTCTTTCCAGTAATAATTTCTATCGATCTTTCTCTTGCACACAGAAAGGAAAGTTCAAACAGAGTTAATTCTTTATGAATCAGTGATCATTTAGTGCCCTGCACTTCATGCATCAAGTAAGGGGCTTTAGGGCAGAAATAATTTTTCTTAAAGTAGCAAAAATTTCTCCTTTTTACTTTCCTCTTGTGATTTTGTCGGTTTAACTATATCATAATCCTCTCCCTTTCTCCAGTAAACTTCTGGGTGGTGGGATCGAAAGCATGGCAATCACCGAGGCCTTTGGAGGTGAGAAAACACATTAAATGAGTATTACTGAACAAAGAATTACAACTTAGTTTAGATTTTAAATCAAGCTGGATTACTTCTATCAAACTTCTCACATTGTCATCATAAAGATGAGTACCTGCATGAGTCTAAGAAGAAAGAATCCACTTAGTGTTCTCCCATTTTTCCTCTTCATTTGCTTGCAGACTAAGTTTGAGCTGAGTAATCCTTAGACTTTGGGCATGCTGATTCAGTACAACATAGCATTATTAATACTATTACGAACATGTCATACAGGAAAGATGTCCCTGATGCAATCTGTGTTCTTTTCCAGTAACAAAACTGTCACAAAAGATGTTTTATTCATGCACACTTAGGATATATTGCATTTCATATAAGATTTTGAAATTACGATTAAGTTACTATTATAGTAAATTCGATCAGTTAGTGGTTAACACTTCCAACAACAGTAAGAGTTTGTAAAAAACAGTACTCTTCCCTTTAGAAAAGATAAACTGGAGACTAACATGATTTGATATAATGAGATTAATAAACTCATAAGCTTCTCCTTGATCATTTCACTGAAAATGAAACTGGGCCAGGTCAGTGGAATCAACCATTTCTTTCCCTCCCTCCCTCCCTCCCTCCCTCCCTCAGTTAACACTTTTCCACAGTGCCATATGGTTTTAACTTCTGCACAGAAAAGAATAAATGACCTTAGCAATCAAGCATGATCAAATTAAAGCATTTCAGATTTTGCTTTTCATGTAACACATTTCTACTGCACAGAATATGATTTATAAATTGGGGTTAAATGATTAAAAAAGGTAGAGATAGAGGTGAATTTTGTAAGTAAGAGTGTTTCTAACTGCAGTAACTCCTGAATCTGGCAAATTCAGAAAAAGAAACCGTGACTTTTTTTTTTTTTTCTTTTTCTTTATTTAAAAGAGTTCCGGACAGGAAAAACGCAGCTATCTCACACCCTTTGTGGTAGGTGTAGTACCTTAACAGAGAGAGTCATTTCTGCTCCGTGAATCCATTCTTTATGACTATATCAGAATTAAATACATAGAGACAAGTCAGAATCTTTTATCTCTAGAAATACAGTGAAACAGACCTTGGTGACTTACCTCCATTAATTGTGTTTGAGTAGAGAACCCATATAAATGATTACTTTTTAATACTGCTCACATCAATATAAGTTTTGCTGTAAGGAGAGAGAAGATAATAGACTCTCTCAGAGAAATGAGTGAAACACACCACCTGGAAAAGCAGAGCACAAATATGCGTTACAGGTGGACAGGGGCATTGCTCAGAAAAAGGCAAAGCAAGATTCTTTCTCAGCAGCTCTTTTAATTTCCTGGTTTCAAGAGGTTTTGCTGAATATGACAGTCTGAAAGGGCACTGAAAGGATACTACTGGCTGACAGTAACTGGATAAACAAGGACTTTGGCAGTCACCATATTCAGGCAGTGCCAAATACAGCAGGATTCTGATTTCCCAGTGATATCTCTCAATGGGTAAATAGTAGTAAATAATAACTAATGTAACTATTAATGCTGCTGCAATATAGTTACCAGACACTGGATAGGCAAACATTCCCTTAAATAAACCCTATATTGTAGAGGGAATTATGGCACCTTCAGGAAAAATAAGGCCTCTTCTGTGTAGTACAGTCTAATGGTCAGCAGTCTTACCCTTTTGCATGAATGATTACAACTGAATTCAGTATTTTAGCTTATTCACTCCAGAGAGACGAAACCCACAATCAGTAACTATTCACATATCAGGAAAAAATCATATCTAAAGAATTTTTGACCATATGAGTTACAGCTGGAAAAAACCCCCTACTAAATCAATACCATTAATTTGGGCACAGGATTAAAGGGATGCTTTGTGCATAAGAACTTATTGGTAATATCCTTACCTATTTTCAATATAAAATATACAGATTTAGTGATGGTACTGAGTAAAACACAATTTTGACACCATTAATTAAATCTCATCTGATCTCAAATTGAGAAAAGTGGCTTGAGTTTCTCCTCAAGATGGCAGTAAGACTTGAGATACTCCTGATTTCCACATTGATTAAAACTGCTGGTTCTTTGTGATATGGATAAGCAGTCGCATTTTATTAAAAAATAATAAGAGACAGTAAGAAAATACTCTTCCTGCTTTTTCATTTTGATCTTCTATGATTCACTGTAGTGACAGCTCAGCTTCCAGGACCAAATGGCTACACAGGTGGAAAGATTATCTTCATTGATACTGAAAACACTTTGTATCTTTTTGACTGTTAAAAGCTACAGGTACAAGGAAGTGGAAAGACAGTTCATTTTGTTATAAGCAAGTAGGAGGCTCCAGATAGCTTCGTACATGTAAAATATTACGACTGACACAGAAAGGCTGGAGAGCACAGTGTGTAGTGGCCCTCAAAGCAGTGACTTTTTTCTCTGTCGTTTGATGTAATCCAACCTGAAAAAATTAGAGTTAGGATACAAATTTTAAATTAACTAGTTTTTTTGAGATCTAATATGCCTCCTACACGTAATAGAAGCATTTCTGTTTACTTCAAGAGAAATTCATCTAAGTACTAAACACTATTTTTCACACTTCATATTTGTGGTAGACTGTGTATAAATAAGTTTTGCTCACGGCTAAATTCCTAAAGCACAGATATAGAATCACAGAACCATAAAATGGTTAGAGTTGGAAGAGACCTTGAAGATCATCTAGTTCCAACCCCCCTGCCATGGGCAGGAACACCTTCCACTAGACCAGGTTGCTCAAATCCCCATCCAACCTGGCCTGGAACACTGCCAGGGATGGGGCATCCACAACTTCCCTGTGCAACTTAGAATCATAGAATCACCTAGGTTGGAAGAGACCTGTAAGATCATTGAGTCCAACCATAAACCTAACACTGCCAAAACCACCACTAAACCATGTCCCTCAGCACCACGTCTACCCGTCTTTTAAATACCTCCAGGGATGACAATTCCACAACTTCCCAGGGCAGCCTGTTCCAATGTTTGATGACCCTTTCAGTGAAGAAATTTTTCCTAATATCCAATCTAAAAACTTGTTGCAGGGTCTCACCACCCTTACAGTAAAGAACTTCTTCCTAATCTCTAATCTAAATCTACCCTCTTTCAGTTTAAAACCGTTACCCCTCATCCTATTGCTACACTCCCTGAGAGTCTCCATCTTTCCTGTAGGCCCCCTTCAGATACTGGAAGGCTGCTATAAGGTCTCCCCAGAGCCTTTTCTTCTCCAGGTTGAACAACCCCAACTCTCGCAGCCTGTCTTCACAGGAGAGCTGCTCCAGCCCTTTGATCATCTTTGTGGCCCTCCTCTGGACCTGCTCCAACAGGTCCATGTCATTCTTATGTTGGCGGCCCCAGAGCTGGATGCAGTACTCCAGGTGGGGTCTCACGAGAGCAGAGTAGAGGGGCAGAATCACCTCCCTCGACCTGCTGGCCACGCTTCTTTTGATGCAGCCCAGGATGCGGTTGGCTTTCTGGGCTGCGAGCACAATTGCCAGCTCATGTTGAGCTTCTCATCAACCAACTCCCCTAGGTCCCTCTCCTCAGGGCTGCTCTCAATCCATTCTCCACCTAGCCTGTATTTGTGCTTGGGATTGCCCCAACCCATGTGCAGGACTTTGCACTTCACCTTATTGAACTTCATGAGGTTTGCACAGGCCCACCTCTCAAGCCTGTCAAGGTCACGCTGGATGGCATCCCTTTCCTCCAGCATGTTGATCATGCCACACAGCTTGGTGTCATCAGCAAACTTGCTAAGGGTGTACTGAATCCCAACATCCATGTCGCCAACAAAGATGTCACATAGTACCGGTCCCAGTACTGTCCCCTGAAGAACGCCACTCGTCACTGCTTGCCACTTGGGCATCGAGCCATTGACCACAACTCTTTGAGTGCAGCCATCCAGCCAATTCCTTATCCATTGAGTGGTCCATCTGTCAAATCCATGTCTGCCCAATTTAGAGACATGGATGTCGTGCAGGACAGTGTCAAATGCTTTGCACAAGTCCCGGTAGATGACATCAGTTGCTCTTTCCTTATCCACCAATGCGGTAATGCTGTCGTAGAAGGCCACCAAATTTGTAAGACACAATTTGCCCTTAATGAAGCCATGTTGGCTGTCACCAGTCACATCCTTATTATATCCATATGGCAACTCCCCCCGCCTCAAACCCTAAACACAAAACAATTATTGTCGTGAGCCCTAAACTATCCTTAAGGTATGAGGGATAGTGTGAAGAGAAAAAGTCAGTCTTCTCTAGGATCAAAATAAATACTTTTTTTTTTTTCCCCATAGTTCTATTTTTGAATGGAGTTTTATTATTTTCAGAGCATGGTTTGTACATAGAGAAATCCTTAACTTTGACTTATGTCAGTCGACCAGACCGTCTTCGCGACATTGCTGATCGCTTCAATGTTGACCATGATGCAGTACTTGACAACGTGCTGTATGCACGTGCATATACTAGTAAGACCATTATTGCAACTGGTGTGATGTCTGTGTATTTTCTCTAAGGCTCCCATTTTAATAGTTCTCAGTTTATTAACTGAGACTGCCCACTGAGGATCACAAAGAATGTTTTGCTGCTCAGAAAAGAAGTTGTAAGCTTGCTTCCATTTTCTGTTTCTGCTCAGTGTAAGTATTCCAGCTCAGCTGTGCTACATAAAGTTTTGCAGTTTGCCACAACACCAAGTGAACCCTGCCATGTATATGACAAGTGTCAGTGCAGCATCTTAGTAAGAGACGCATCAATTACTGTAACCACGATTGCCTGAATGTAAGCTAATTCTATAAATGCTGTTGAGAAATCCTCTGCGATCTTGTGGATGGAACTTGATAGAGACAGCTCCAACATATGCTGTCACAAGACATTACATTAAAACTTCAAGGAAGTTTTAAGTGGGATGTTTACTTTTAGAGTACAGTATGAACATGGATAATATGATAATAAAATTTCTCTGTGTCATTTAATTCAACATTAAATTAAAATGTTTATATTGCTTTTCCATTCTTAACACAACAAAAAAGTTGTCTTCACACATAGTTTTGTCCTGAAGCTTTTCACAAAGTAGTTTGGTGAGCTGGGCAAGTGGAAACTGGAACCTGCAGAAGCACAGGCACTGCCGGTTACTGTAGAGGTAGCTTGTTATTGGGCACTGGATTTAAAACTGCGGGCAGTGAAAACACAAACAGTGCAGACATTTAAAGTGGAATTTTAAAATTCAGGCTTTGCTTCCTTCAGAGCTCTTTCTGGTCCTAATTTCACTTGGCAACTGTACTTCCCACCAGGTGAACATCAGATGGAACTGCTTGACTATGTAGCAGCCAAGTTCCATGAGGAAGCTGGTATCTTCAAGCTATTGGTACAAGATGAATTTTTTTTTGTATGCTTACTGCTTTTAGAATACGTTTTCCTGTTTTCTTTCATGATACTTACTTACCTAGCATAATTACAATGCAGATCATTGACTCCATAATGGCACTTTTCCGTGTGGATTTCAGTGGTCGTGGAGAGTTGGCTGAACGACAACAGAAACTGGCTCAGATGCTGTCAAGGCTCCAAAAAATATCAGAAGGTAGGGGAAACATTGCAAAATTTGGAAAAACAGGGACTGGAATTATTGGAACAGTAGCTGTTGGTAGCACAACCACCTAGTAGTCCAAGTGTATTATCAATCAGTCATTGGCCCAGGAAATCTTTCCTCACTTTACACCTCTGTCAGTTATCAAAAGATCAAACTGCTAACATATTATTTCAAGGTGACACATTACAGGGTATTTAAAATTATTCAACATTTAGAGTTTTCCTAGAAGTACCGATAGGAGAAGACCTAAACAAAAGAATAGGTTGTAGAACTGTACAAATATCCAGTAAGAGAAATTGTCTTCCCCAAATTTCAACAGTCTAAATACATGAGAAACATGAATAATAGAAAAGAGGATGATGGCAGAGAGATAGAAAAAAGCTGTGCCCATTGCAACGTTGCCAGTACTTTGCAATGCTCTGAGGGATGATGACTGGCTGAATAGGGTTCCTCCTCTTTGGAATGTCTCAGAAATGTTGATGAGGAATGAGTAAATGGTTTTTTTTAATGCAGTAAATTTATAAAAAAAAAAGGCAAAGAGACAAAGGAAGGGAGAAGGGGCTGAGGGCCGGGAGCCAACAGGGAAGATGGGAACTGAGAAGGACTTGTTCAGTAGAATTCTGAAAAATGCTCATTTTTGGCCTAAGTATTACAGCTGAAGTCATACAGGAGCAAATTTAGGCTGTTTCCTGATTAACTCCAGCCATCAGACATAAAGAATATGTGCTTCTCTTTCATTTGAAATTTGAAGTGCTTCAGCAGCAGCCTTGCTTTTACCATTTCTGGGAGAATATTTTGGAATTCTAAGTGAATATAGTCCACCTTCTTTGCATTGTTCTGTATTGCAGAATATAATGTGGCCGTGTTTGTGACCAACCAGATGACTGCTGATCCAGGAGCAACTATGACGTAAGATATTTTTTCTCTCTTTTTTTTTAAAAATATCTTCTCTTTTGTATTACACGTTTAACAAAGGTGAGAACTGAAATTGTATGGAGCAAGAGGCACCAAAATGAAGGTTTAGATTGGTCATTGGTCCCTCTAGTATGATGAATCATTCATGTATGACACCGATAGGTTTCTCTCAGTTTTCATAATAAGTTTTTAAATGTTTATCTGCTGCCTGGCATGATGGCTTCTTTCACTGCGACTTGAACAAAGAACAAGCCATAAAAAGTATTGAAAAAGCACCCCATTTTCTCTTGGAGCAGCTTATATATGAAGTTTAAGGTGCGTATTTCTTGAGCCTCTTGAATTTAATGAGTGGAAAATTATGCCAGCATTGAACATCCTATCTTGAGGCAAGTGTGTTAAAGGCCTTTTTTGATATATTTACCTATTTATTATTCATTACTGAGTTCAATGTGCCTTGTCTGACAAGTTAATCACAGTATTAACCCATGGAATTTGCACAGTGAATCATCACAATTTTCTTGCTAATTTAGCTTTCAGGCAGACCCAAAAAAGCCCATTGGGGGCCACATCCTTGCTCATGCTTCAACTACCAGGATTAGTCTGAGGAAAGGGAGAGGGGAGCTGCGTATTGCAAAGATATACGACAGGTAAATCACCTTTCCTTCACAGGAAGGAAGCTGTGTTACAAGCAACTGTAAGGTGACAAAGCTCACGGTACTGAAACTTAATAGCTTGACAGCTGATTCATGGTTTCAGACTAACCATGTTTCTGGATGGTAAGTTGAGAGAAAATCTGAAAGGACAAACTAATTAACAGACCTAAAGTTATCTTACGTATCACATCCATTAAATTACATAAGCTTTCATCATAAATCCTACTACATGCTCATCTCTTAAAGAAGACTGTTAAATAGTTCAGCAAGACTGGTTAAATTACTAAATTTTGCGTACACAATTAGTATCACTTTACCTGGCAAGCTGTGGCAGATGCAAGTAATTAAAAATTGTACTAGTGGAACTGCACGGAGAAGCCAGTGTTTCTGGTCAGGAACTAAGAAATTGAAATGAGAGGTTGCACAGACAGAATCTTTCCTTCTCCTGCACCTTCTCCATTCCCCTCCCTTGTGTTTGTCATCTTCCAAGAGGTGGATTTCACATTTTTTGATCTTGATAATATTGATCACGTTCTACAGTTTGCACATAGGTATAAAGACATGGAAGTATTCCAGATTGCTTACACTTGCATTTCGGGGACTGTTTCACAACTGCATTTAACATGAGGAAACCCACAAGTTCCTTGTTTCTTTTTTAATTTTTTCACCAGCCCCGAGATGCCTGAAAACGAAGCCACATTTGCGATAACTGCTGGAGGGATTGGGGATGCCAAAGAATAGGCAGAAAACCAATATAAATGCACAGCTGAAAACAACCTGGGCAGTTGGGATGAAGATTTGTGCAAGGTCACCGACTGCCTGGCTGCATTTCTATCTTTTGGGAACCATTTAAGATATTTTGGGAGAACATTGGGATGAAGTGTACAGTTCAGTTTTACTGATCTTAATAGAATATGGTTCATTTAGGGTCTTCATTTTTCAATTGAACTTTCAACAGACAGAGATTTAAGAAATAAGCTTGTGAATTGTTCAAAGAATCTTTTTCCTATATTTTGTGAAAATGAAAGGCGTCCTTTCACATGAGATTAATATAGTCTTTTTTAGTTTCTTTCAAAGAGAGTGTCTGTATGGTAGAATTTAATAGTGCAAAATGGAACAGTATTGGAATAAACTCAAGTTACAAAATTGATATAAATAGATATAAAAGGCAGTGGCAGGAGCAACAGCTCAAGAACTTGATGGACTCTCATATACCTTAGAAGAACAAGTTACTTTAAAAATACCTTTTTAGGCATTTTTATCTTGACTGGATAATTTTTGTATTTTTATTTAGCATTTTCTATTTTTTGGAGAGAATGTTTTAAAACTGTTCTTATTAAAGATTATGAATTAGAACCGTACTCTGCTTATGTTTGGGTGCTTTGAATCAAACCCTGCTCTCAGTAATCTCACTGATCTTTCATGAGAGAAATAAACCGGTGCAACCCAACACTTTAAAACCTTTTGTCTAGCTCTATAAAGAAACAAATTTTATATAATTGCCTTGTCAGTCTCCTAATAAAAGTAAGAATATGAAAGATTATTATTAAATAATATTAAATATTATTATTAAACAGCAGAAGAAAACAAAAACAGTGGCTAGATAGAGGGGAGAGGCTGACACCGGTACTTAGATGGCGGGAAAGGCACTTACGACTTGGCTTGCTGAGGGAGCGTGCCTGCAGGCCAGCCGGCACAGGCAGAGCTCCCAACTAGCCAGAGATGTTTGTCACGGAGGACAAGGAAAGAAGCCAGGAGTAAAGAGAGAAATGGGGGATCAGGGGACAAAATACTGATTTGGTTTGCATTACCACCAATGCTCATAGAATTGCCTGTTTTCAATATGAACTCAACCATCTATATATTAGATAGTTTAAGGGAAGACCTTACTTTGTCCTCTTGCATAAAAATGCTAATTAGAATGGGGCTAACTTTGGTGTCTGGTTAGAGGGCTTGTCCTCACTGACATAAGATTTTTTTTCATTTAGATTAACTAATGCACATAAGTTAACATGAAATAAAAAGGCAGTGATGACCAGGAATTCATCCAAGAAAAGCCTGACACTGTGGCCAGGGTTTACCTTGTGACAGAGCTAGAGAGTCTGCCTTCCTTGAGTGCTTTCTTAACTCATCTTCGGTATTTTTCCTGAGGTAAAGCGCTATTTGGAGACGAGCCCAGAGAGACAAAGGCAAGGGAGGCTGACTGATCAGGGGGAGCAGTAACAGATCAGCCACTGTTATTTCGGGCAACATCCAGTTTTTCGCACGTGCCAGTCATTCCCACACGAGGCGTTGGCATCTAATGGCCAAGTACCACTGTGGCCTGACTCCCTCCCGCCCACTCAGAAAGGCCCAAGTTTCTGCCAGTATTTTAAGCACCAAGATTGCTTTCTGCTTTCTCACATATGCCATATGTACACACAGCAAGTAAACTAAAATGGTAAACACGCATCTCCTTCCAGGCTCAGTCGCTTGTTTCAAGGGCCTTCTGGTAATCTGATTTTTGTCAGCTTAGCAGCCCAGAAAGCACTAGGTGAACTTGTTATCAGTTCACCTGCTGGGGAGCTTGCCCCGAACCTCCTGCAGCTGCGGAGGGCGGTGGGTGACCCGGGGGCTGTCGGCACCACCCGCCTTGGGGCCGGCGATGCCATTTTCTCCGGGCACTCAGGCGAACGCAACCATCATGGCTGCTGTCGCTCCTGCCCCAGCGCCGCGCCAAGATCCCCCTACCGATCTGCCAGGGGAAAAAAAAGAAAAAAAGAAAAAAAAGAAAAAAAAACGGAGAAAAAAACCCCAACCTCCCAGACCCCTGCGGCCTCGCCGGAGGCCCGAGGGGTCGCTCCCCCCCCGCCGGCCCGCACTCCCGTTATTGTCTCCTCAGCCCCGCTGCCCCCCTCCGCGGGGCCAGCGGGCGCGCAGGCGAAAGGCCGTATTCTCCAAACCCGACTACGCGGCAAAACCAACGCAATCCTCCGTCCCTCCGCCAACCCTGCCCGCACAACCCGCGGAAGAATTTTACGCAAAACGCACGGGCTCTTCCGGGCCTACGCCAGCCTGAATTACGCAACTTGCGTACGCCGTGTACTTACGTAACCTACGCCTCGGCCTAGGTTTTCCCTACCGTCTAGAAGGGGTTACGGCGTTGACTCCTTGCGTAGCAGACTTTGAGGAATAGGGAGAGCGTTACTCTCCTCCCTCTCTTCCTCACGGCGGGACCCGGCTCAAGTAAAGGGCGCTGCGCACCTTTCGTATCCTGCCTGCCGCGCGGAGCACTGCTTCGGCAGGCGAGTTTAGGGCGTAGTTGGCTTCCGGGAATAGGCGTAGGTATTTTCGAGAGCCGCAGTTTGCGCAGCGCCGGACCGCCCGTAACGTAACTGAAGCGGGTTGGGGCGGCGGCAGCCATTTTGTGCCGGGAGCCCGGAGGAAGAAGACGCTG
>VYXH01004099.1:36232-46691 GCA_013397275.1 Burhinus bistriatus
CAGGAATATTTTGTTTGTGTGTTGCAATGCATTTTGACATTTAACTTCTTGTCATCTGTGGAGGGAGATAGTTGCATCCTTGCTTTATCTCACACACACATTTCATGCACTGAAATTAAAAGATAATTTCATTTTTTACACAGAGAGGAGGGTTCTGATGGTTTTCCACTATGACATTTCCAGCTCAGTTTAACACAGGGACATTGGAGTAAATGCTTTGGCAAGTCTGAGGTAGTTCAGACCCTAGTTGTTTTTGGAGTTTAGTGAGTGAGTTTGAGTATGCAGATTTATATAGTTACTTAAAAGAACGCTGTCCAAAGCATTGTCACAGTGCTTGGCGTGCCTTAAAATTTGTGTAATCTCATTTTGTGTAAAGACTGATTATAGATGGATGCTGCTTTTTTAGATCAGAGTTTTTGCATAAGTAAAAGGAGTGCCTACATGCTTCTTTGTGAAGTTTTTGGACATTCGTATGGAAAATCATTTTCTTGGCATATTATCCTGGAAGCTTTAATGTATCAGGATTCAGACGCATGTCTATTTAAGGTGTGAAAATATTTGTAACCATTAATACCCCTCATACTTCATAAATAACCTCTATAAAATTTTGGGCCACCCAGCATGCTGATTAAGTGCCATTTGAAAGTTTATCACCTTCTCAGTGCTGATTCTTTCATATGATAAAAAATACAGGCTTTCTGTTTTCTTCCTGTCAGGAACGAGTTGTAGATGACTTCTTAGAATGGAAAGTTGTACTCTTTTGCTCTAGAATTTAATAAATTCACTTGGTTCTGTCCCAGAAATGATGGCACCAGTAGTATTGGAGAAGAATGTTTTGGGTCAGTGTGAATTTACACTTGAAACGAGAACTGTTGGCAAATCAGTAGAATAATCTTGGATTTAAATCAGTTTAGCTGCAATTGGAAACTCATTTTACTTGTAATCGGAATGTAAAGTGTCAGTTACTGCCGGTTTAGCAGATACACTTCAGCAGAGGCAGCGTTAAGAACTTCCGCAGGGCTCACTTCTTTCAGGTCAGCGTACAGCCATATTGTGTAGAAGAATGGAGAAATGAAACTATGTGACTTCTCTGTGAAGTGCATTGATTCTTCCCTTTGGATAGCTGTGGAGCAAATATTCACAGTGTCCAGTCTTGCAATCAGTTCTTCCATATGTTTCCTTTCATAAGCAAACTCATTGACCCTTTGAACGTCCAGCTGACTTCAGTAAGACTACAGGTTTTGTTGGAACTAACTGGATACAGAAATAGTTGTCATTTTGACCTCAAATTAGCGTGATCTGTAGCAGACATCTTCAATAAAGGTGAATGTTTCTGTAAATGAAAATCTATACCATTTTTTTTACTTTCTTGTGAAAGAAAATGTAATGCTTAAATTAATTTTTTGAAGATGTGTTTCACAGTCTTTTTGTATGACAAAAATTGCTGATTATGCAGGCCATCTGGGGGATCTGATGGACATATTGATGAGAAAATAAGGGATATTTATCGGAGAGGGAAGAGACTTAATAAAACAGTTGCAAGAAAGAAAACATTTTAAAACTCACTTAGCAGGTTTTAAGTTTTTCCAACTGTATAACCCCTTCTTCCTGTTAATATGTTTATTTGAGTTCTGTTTTTTGGTCTCTTAATCACTGTAATTTGTAGTTTCCATTGGGAAGTGATTTAAAGAACAAATGTAGTTAAAGTCTGAACAGAGTCTTGTACTTAAGATAATTGAGAAATTTATTTCAGATCTTCTTTATTTTTTAGCAACTTCTTCGCCCAGTTACTAGTGTAAGAAGATTGCTTTGGGATTTTTGTTGCTTTCGGTTTGTTTCCTTAAGAGTTTTTTATTTACTAGCAGACCACCTCAGTAAGGTGCAGATACTTTGGATTTGCTATCTAAATAAAAGTCTTGTTTTAAATGAGCATTTCTCATGAATTCATGTTTTGCAAAAAGCTGTAGTTTTATTAACCAAAATCTGAATTAGGGCAAAATTTGACTTGGTGGCATTTGGAAAAGTACCTTCTGCTGTGTTTGCATGATACTAATGAAAGAGCTATAACTTCTTTTGTGGATTTTTAAAATATATAATTTATAATGCAGTAAATAATCATTTTATGCCACTCAGTTTTCAGTTACTCTTACAGATTTTTGCTAGAAGCTCATGTTGTGTCTAAGGCATCGATTAGTCATTACAGTTAGTTCTCAACATTCTTAAGTGTATTAAATTAACTGGTTGAAGAAAACTTACGAGCGAAAGAACAGTAACTTCTGAGTAGTTCTCCTAGTTCGGAATTTTTTAGCAGAATAAACATTAGCTTCTTGCTCTCGAGTCATCTTCAAAAGCATTTGAGAGAGGGTATGATTTTTTTCCCAGGTACTTCCCCCCTCCCCCCTTTTCCTTTTTCTTTGATTCCACAATTACAGATGGACTTGCAGGTTTGGCTGGTCTTGTTTACTTTCTGCTCTTCCCTCTTTTGTTTTTTATTTGAGGCATACTGCTTGATAAGAAAGGAGAGAAGACCTAGAGGGGGAGGCAGTGAAGCAACTATTTTTGTGTAAAGCTAACCTATAGAGAGATACAAGGAACTTGCGATTAGAGGTTTTTCTCCTTCCTTTCATCTAACCATGTTTTAAGTGTACTGTCAGTTTCAAGAAAAGGGCTATAGCTGTACCTGCAGCTTTGTCCTGAGGGAGGGAACCTTGAGGTAGAAACCTAGAGACGGGAGCTTTAAGACAGTGACTTAAAAATGGCTGTACTGAAAGGAAGCTTTAAGATGGTGTTGGGTTTAGAACTGACTTAGAGCAGGTTTATGTTATTTCAAGAAGTTGTGTGTCATCACAGTGATTGGGGAAGGGAGAGGAGGAGTGAGTTTTGCTAGAATATTGTGCTCATGTGTGAACTTGGGGAGAAAAAGAAGTGGAAAATGCTTAAGAAACCTGCAAATTCCGGAGTAATTAAATACTCTTGTTTATGACTAACGTTGACATTCCCAGGTTTGGAGCAAGTCGTGGAGGTCCTCTTCCTCCAAAGAAATTTGGTAATCCGGGGGAACGTTTACGTAAGAAAAAATGGGATTTAAGTGAACTGCCCAAGTTTGAGAAGAATTTTTACGTGGAGCATCCGGAAGTGGCCAGGCTTACTCCGGTAAGTGTTTGGATCCTGTCTGTTCCATTTTGCCTACAACAGAAAATGTCACAAGTGGAAAAACTTGACCTAGGAAGTCTGGAACAGTGTGTAATGTAATCAAACTGTCTTTTCATTAAGCATGTTTGGTATGTGTGTAACCTGCAGGATACCGGTTCTAGTTGCCTTCAGTATTTAACATCAGCAAAGGTGGTGCTTCTGCTCTTAGCTGTTTCTATACAAGATGTGTTACATTTGGTTATTTGTAATTCATCATCCTAATGCTTGTCTGGTCTAGCTATTTGTCAGTATAGATAAGACTTACAGGGCTTGAGAGTTCCAGTACTGGAGAGGCCCTGAAAGAACCTAAAGTAGTCAACTAAGAGTGGCAAAAATACATGAGAAACATTTGAAAGAATTATTTTATTGAAAAAGGCCATGGGAGGTGTCTAGTCTAATCCTCTGCTAAGAGCAGGACTAACGATGAAACTAGAAGAGGTTGCTTTGCGCCTTGTCCTTTTGAGTTTGAATATCCACAGGGATGAAGAGAGTTTATATCCTCTCTGGATGGCTGTCCCAGGGCTTAATGTTTCTCATGGTATTTTTTTTCCCCCTAATAATTATTTGCAGCATCTTCTCTTTCACGACCCATTGGGTAGTTGAAAGTAGAAGTTAAATTCCACTGTTAGTCCTTTCTTTCCCAAGCTAAACAAATCCAGCACTAGCAGTCTTTCTTCGTACCACCTGTACTCTAGCCTCTAGCTTTCCCCCCATGATTGGACATGCTCTATTAAAACAATGTCCTTCTTACATTGGGGGCTCAAAACTGGATTTGGTACTTTGTATTTACTCTGTAGACACAGTAATCTCCCCTTCCTACCCCACTTGAGTCTAGAGTATTTTTTTTCCCTCTTTGATGTATTTTTATATTTAGAAATTAAGAGATTTCATTCTTAATGCGAGGAAACAAGCAAACAAACAGAATGTTCTTATCGAATTACATAGACTTACAAATCTTCATGTGAAATATTCATGAGCTATTTATATGGCATAAAGGAATTGAATGAGGCATTGGCTGTTTAAAGAGATGACAACTTGAATTACTGAACCACGGTTAGCATTAGCTGCTGGGGCTGTCTTTGCCTGTAGCCAACTACAAGGATTTTCACATTTTTCCCCCGAAGTTACTCTCTTTTTTTACCTTTTCGTTCAAGCTCAAGAGATTCTCACAAATAATACATTTATTGCCTTGGGTAAAATACATGTTTGGTGTTGATGTATATCTTTCTATTGATTTTTTAATGAGCATTAGAATAAGGTCTTGACTTGTGGAAGCATGTTGCAAAGTGCAGTTGGACTTACAAGATAACCTAGACAAAAATAAAACTCTTTTTCTAATCCTAAAATTATGCTTATATAGATACACATTTCAGAAATATTTTAAGAAGTTCCATTATTAAAAAAAATTGTGAGGTCTTAGGGTGTTACTGGGACGTTGCCTCGGCTTCTTTCATGCCGAAAAAAAGTGGTGGTTCCAAAAAGATTCCAGTCAGCCTTTCTGAGTTGCAAGTTGTCCAGCAAGAGCTCTGTATTTAACCACCTCTGGAATGTGTTAATTGAAGGAGGGGGGCTGTCGTGCCTTCTCCTTGTTTGTAGTATATTAGGGCCTATTTATTTTGTCTAGTTCTCAGCACTGCCACATAAAACATGTTTCTTATCTGCTTCTCTGTTTGTAATCACTTTTGAAGCTGTTAATCATTTCTGGCCTCTGAAAGAAGAGTAAAATTCTTGAAAATACTATATTAATACACTTTTATTTAAAAAAGGACTGGTTAGAAGAAGAGAGAGACATTAGTCCTTCTGGACTACATGGAGCGCTCATACCTCTGAATATTGTGAAAGCTATGTGATAGCTCAATCTCAAGATAAAATCCTTAGGAAAGCAGTCCTTATTAGATCTCCATTTCAGTTCTATAATGAAGCTGTTATGTAGAGGTGTGAAGTGAGCTAATAGTTAGAAACACGCACTTTAAGTCTCTGCTGACATTTGATGTTTGTCTTTGCATTTTTTTTTCCCCCACATAAATAGTATGAAGTTGAAGAATTGCGAAGAAAGAAAGAGATAACAATCCGAGGAATGGAGGGCTGCCCCAAGCCTGTGTTTGCCTTCCACCAGTGTAGCTTTCCACGTAAGTATTTTGCCATTCTTTAAGTTAATGAGGATTGCTAAAAAACAATAACTGTTTAGGCCTGTTCTGTTTTCTAAAAGGTCTTCTGAAACCTCAGTTACGGTTTAAGAAGTTTTTTCTTTTCTTAAATTCTTAGAGTATGTGATGGATGCCTTGATGGACCAGAACTTCACAGAACCCACTCCAATTCAGTGCCAAGGCTTTCCACTAGCCCTCAGTGGTCGTGATATGGTGGGCATTGCCCAGACTGGCTCTGGGAAGACATTAGCAGTATGTATTCTTCCCTTTTATTTATTTGGTTTGTTTTCCTAGTTGCTTTGCAGAAATTACCCTTGGGTACTTGTTGTTAGTTTTTGGGTTTGTCAGTACTACAGACATAAAGTAAGATGATTACATGTTTCTAAAGCATGTTTTATTGCATCATGGGTGAGACTTAATTCTCCACTCAACTAGCCTGTCTTATTCACAGGCGTGTATTTTGTGTGTCTTTCTGGATGCTTAGTCACTTCTCTTTGGTCTGTGCTTACATTGTGGTTTAAAAAACAGTACGTGCTCTTTAGTATATTTGTTCTATTAACTGTGCAAGTTAAAGTAAAGAATAGTTGAGTCTTCAAGGTATACTTCAATTTTATCTGGAGTGGTTAAGAAGGAATTTTATCCTTTATGAAAACCATTGGTTAGAGCCAAGATTGCTTGATTCTGCTAACTGGCAGTCCAAATTTAAATGAGTCGTCTTTTCAGAGGTGCTGACCACATATATTTTGTGCTCATGTCAAAGCAGGTATGGTTGGTTCTGTTGGATAGCAAGGATCTGATCTTGCAGGATCCTGATTTTTATATAGCCAAGGTTTCTTGCTGTGTCTCACATCAGATGTTGGCTTCTTGAAGGGATGTTAGGCTAAGTGGGCTTTTGCCATGATCCAGTTGTCATGGCAGGGTGACTGTTGGCATTGAATATTGAAGTCCTGTGTCTTCACTTGAAGTTCTTCTTCTGTTTTAGTACTTGTTGCCTGCAATTGTTCACATCAACCACCAGCCATATTTGGAGAGAGGGGATGGACCAATTGTAAGTGCTTGTCAGTTCTCTTACTTTTTGTGTGTATGGCATGGCATCATGAATGAGATGTGTACTTTATTTAATTGGTGTATCAGAATAGTAAGTAGAGAAACGTTTACTATCACAATGTGAACATCCCACTCATTAGTTGAAATGCTGTGCAATTGCTGACATAGTCTAAAGATATTTAAATGTTTTAGCTGATAAAGAGCAGATGGTCCAACTTTGCTTATGGTGTCTGTGTGGAGCCCTTAAGTTAGGAATGCATGTGCAGCTTGGCTATCCTGAATTGAATCCTTTTGCAGTGTCTGGTTCTAGCACCTACTAGAGAGTTGGCCCAGCAAGTGCAGCAGGTGGCTGATGATTATGGCAAGTGTTCAAGACTGAAGAGTACCTGCATATATGGAGGAGCACCCAAAGGTCCCCAGATCAGAGATCTAGAAAGAGGTAATTTTAAAATAGCTATTGGCAGTTTCTGGAGGAGGTGGTATTGTAAAATCTCTATAAAAATAAAACGATTTTCTTAGAACGTGTTTGGAGGGCGGTGTGCGTATATGAGCAGCTATGTCTTTCTCCAGTTACAGTGATAATGCATGTAGTATTTCTCTTATTTGTTGTGTAGCGACTCATGTGGATATTAGATTTCCTTTCCATTTTCTTTTTGAACTTTCCACTTGTGAAGATCATCAGGACGTAGGAAGAGGGAAAGGAAACTTACTTGAAAGAGAACAGGTTTTTTGAGGAAATGCAGTAGTAGCAAGTTTAAGGAATGACTTTTCTAAGCCAGAGTGCAAGTTTTCTGCCTAGGCTTGTTCAAATAATCAAACTTAATTTCTGAATATATAGATACTTCTTTAGACGGTGAGGTTTGGGGCTTTTTTTATTGTTCTTAACCTCTATTTCTCTTCACAAACCCCATAACATACTGTAACTGCTTTTCCATACATAGCAAAGGGCTGGAGTTGGGAATGATGAGGGACCATGGTTCTACAGCACGCTGTAAACACAGTAGTGCTCAAGTGACCTAACCTTCATACCAGGGGGTGGTTCCATACAATTTCGAATGCAGGAATGTACTGATGGCTTTCATCTTCACTAGATTTTTTTTTAAAAAAAATAGTAGAATTATGTGAAAAGATGTAAGAAGCATTATTAAGGTAAGCTTATATATATATATACACACACAGGTCTACTCAAGAAACCACAAGGTTGTACTTAACCACTGTAGTTTGCAGAGTCATTATTGAAAACTGCAATAATGGGATAAAGGCATGCGTGGTAGAAGGCTGTGGGATATCTCTCTTCAAGAAAATGGTAGTGCATTCCAATTCAAAAGTAACATCTTCAGTGGGAGGGTCAAAGGTTACATGGAGAGACCTTGGGAGGATCAGGTTGGTGGGGTTTTGCACACCTTTCCGGAGAGCTGTAAAATAAGTGTTCTCCAGTTTATGAAGAAAACCATTTGGTTAGAGCATGTGGGCAGGTTCAGGGCTTTCAGTCCTTTGAGGTGTTGCTGTCTTTGGATGATTGCTTAGTTTTTTCTGCAGCAAAGACTGTTGAATAGATAAAGTCCAGAAAACGTGGGCTTTTTCTCAGTTGTGATTTATTGGATATTTAGTGAATTTACTTTGGAAGAGTACATCACTGACAACAGAAATTGCAGTTTCTTAGTCTCTCTGGCAGACTGATGGCTCCATTAGACATCTTTATAGAAACTAGAAGTATGCCCAGCTTTGACAACTCTGAGGAGTCCAGGTTGACACAGACAAAAAGAGCTGGGTTGCCACAAAATACTCTGCATCTGTAAGTGCAGTATCAAGAAAGCTGTTGGGGTTTTGCTCTTTTTCACCTTACTGCTTACCTAAACTTGCCTTCTGTGCACATTTCAGTGACACTGAAGGACTCGCCTGTAAGATTTGGGAATCAGTGGAAACCAGTCCCTCTTTTTAAGGAATAAAAGTGCTGTACCTGGTACTGGTCTATGAATATTTGAATTCTGGTTCTATGCTTACAGATATGGGCAGGATGGTTGTCTGTCACTATTGGTGCATAATTGAAAAAAAGAGAAAAAAGAAAAAAAAAAAAAAGGAAAAAAGTTGGAAGTAATTTGACCTGGAGCACTTCATTCTTGCTTAACTTGGGGAGTTTAGCTGGAGTTCAGTCTTACTTTTCTAGAGAGCTCTTTAACCTGTACTATTCTGGATGAAGGTGAATCAGGCTTGAGTAGAAGCTTATTTTACTTACAATTTTTGAAGAGCTCTTTGCTCATGTTTTCTGACAGTAAGCTTTTAGCTTCTATATTGCATTTATTATTCTAATGGTACTGTAACAGTAATTTCAGAATGGAAAAAAATATTAAAAGAAACTAGGGCTTCTACTGAAATGACTCAGTCTTGGGTACGAATGAGGGTGGTGCCTTTTTTTTAAAAAAAAAAAAAAAAAAACCAAAAAAAAAAAAAACCCACAAAAAAATTNAAAACCAAAAAAAAAACAAACCCACAAAACAATTTTGCTCTGGAAGGTGATTCATGCTGGCTAAAAATACCAATTGACATTCAGATGAAGAGCCTTAGTCTTTTTCCTCATTCTGTTTTGAAGGTGTGGAGATCTGCATTGCTACACCAGGTCGCTTGATAGACTTCCTTGAGGCAGGAAAGACCAACCTTCGTCGGTGTACATACCTGGTGCTGGATGAAGCAGACAGGATGTTGGACATGGGATTTGAACCCCAAATTCGTAAAATTGTTGACCAGATAAGGGTGCGTGAACCTTGTAAAAGGACAGCCTCCTTTGGTTTCCCATTCAAAGTCCAGTACCTTAAATAAATCTGTTTTCCCTTTTTCTTAGCCTGACAGACAGACACTGATGTGGAGTGCCACCTGGCCAAAAGAAGTGCGTCAGCTTGCTGAGGACTTCCTGCAGGACTATGTTCAGATCAATGTGGGAAACTTGGAGCTGAGTGCCAACCACAATATCCTGCAGATAGTGGATGTATGCATGGAAAGTGAGAAAGACCATAAGTAAGCTGATTTTCCTACCATTTCAGTTTTTTTGGTTGTACTTAAAAATCTATATTGTTTTGGAAGCCAAATATGAGTTCTGAATAGTGAAGTTACTTGTAGTATTACTTAACCTTTGAGTGTTACAAAATAAGTGAGTCCTGTAATTAGTCTGTTGCGTATATTCTAACCATACTGTTATACAACAGATCTAAATTCTGTGTAAGTGATACTGACTTACTTACGAGGATGTGTTGCGTATGTTCTTAATATAAGTGCTCCTGTATTCTTGTATCTGTGGATATACATCTTAGTTCTCGTGCCTATTTTAGACTGATACAACTGATGGAAGAAATCATGGCAGAGAAGGAAAACAAGACTATCATCTTTGTGGAGACAAAGAGGCGATGTGATGATCTCACTCGAAGGATGCGCAGAGATGGGTGATTAGTTTCCCCCCTCCCTCCCCTTGTCTCTAGTGGGAAACAGAAATTGTAATTAAAAGCAGTAAGGTTTAAATGTTCATGATGCAGTTGTTGGGAAAAGCTTGTCCATTCTTTTCTTGGCTGAATTCAGTCTTAGTTTCCCAGAAGGTTCTAGTCCATCAAAGCATTAGTGCAAGAGATAATATTCATAAGCTGGGCAGCTTTTAGTGTTATCAGAGTACCGATACACTGATCGGGACTGTATCAATATAGCAAACGTGATTTGGCTGAGATGGTTGTTGATGTAGGTAGTGGGTTTAACATGCAAGAAACAAACCGGTACACATGCTGGGTAGATACAGGCCAGAGGAGGATAGGGAATAAGATATTTAAGTCTTTTATTTTTTGCTTTTTTACTGAAATACCAATAAAGCTTCACGTTGCCTTTAATGTATGTACTTTCTGTCTATACTCATGTGCATCTCTGTTTGGCAGTTGGCCAGCTATGTGTATCCATGGAGACAAGAGTCAGCCAGAAAGAGATTGGGTGCTTAATGGTGAGTCCATCACTGAGGGAAAACTAACTGAGGCTGCTGTACGTAATTTATCCGAGACATGCTTTTTCTCCAGTCATCTTTTTTTTTTTTTTTTTTGGTT
>VYXH01004099.1:46738-64438 GCA_013397275.1 Burhinus bistriatus
TTTTTTTTGGTCTCTTGACCTGATAGATAGATATATTTCAAAAGCACTTCCTTTGCCTTTGTACTGTTAATTTCAGTACTTCGATATGCCTTTTGGGGGGAGGGATGGGACACACAAAAACACAATGGGAAAACCCAGAGAGCTGGATTTTGAAAAACAGTTGACAGATTATATCCTGAGTTGCTGGGATTTCTGAAATTGACTGAGCCATCTTACCTAGATTCTGGAAAAGGAGTGTTTAGTGTAAATCAAGTTCAGGTAACTTTTATCTTTTTGAAAAACCTTACTTCATAGCATGCTTTGTTTTTCAGAGTTCCGTTCTGGAAAGGCTCCTATCCTCATTGCTACCGATGTTGCATCTCGTGGGCTAGGTTTGTACACATAGACCACTCTTGCCTACTGCTGCATATTTTTCTTCTTTGGACTGAAATATGTTTTCTTTTTAAAAAAAAAAAAATTCAAAGCGTGATTTTCCCCCACATGTGAAATACGTTTTTTAACATTAATCTTTTTTTTTTCTTTCATATTCAAAGTCTCTTCCTGCTCCTAATGAACAGGCTTTGGTCTGCAGCAAGGCCTAGGCATGACCAATCGATCGCCAAGAGGGAGAAGAGACGTCCAATTATGCAACCCAACCCTTCCACCACACTCACTTCTTCCCCAAATCCAGCTTTTGTTGCTGGATGATAGGGATGGATTGCTCTCATTTCAGAGCATGTCAGATAAAGTTCAAATAGGAAGTTGTGGGAGAGCATTTCAACAGCAAATAGCTAATATTCTCCCCATATGACACACCACAGATTTGAACATACCAACCCCAGTGTACACGCATGTTCACCCCACAGATGTATTCACATCTGAGAAAGCACTGCTCCACATCTTTGGTCTTGACATGAAACCTTCCCTCCTCTGTGTTCCTTCTAGGCAGGACCACTGAGATTACATACGGCCTTTAACATCATGGTACCCAAATGCGTAATGGAATCAAAATTGCACAGCTCTGTTCTGGTGGTATGAAAATGATCTGTCTGGATGCATCAGTTGTGCCCCCTTTTTTAATAAGCATATTTGTATTGTGAAACACTTCGTGTGCTGAGCACAGTGCTTACGTGTCTGTCCACTCTAGAAGAGGAGGATGACTTCTGAAGTGCTCTGAGTTTAATAATGAGCGTTGAATATTGCACCCTCCCTGAGTCTGGTAGAAGATAAACTACTTGGGAGTCGATGTCTCATTGTAGTAAACTTTAGACAAAGTTATTGCAAGTCGTTGCAAATAAGCTCAGAAAAATCTCTAGCTGTTAAAAATCTCAGTTATCTGAGCTCTTTTTTTTTTTTTTTTTTTTTTTTTTTTTTTTTTTTTTTTTGTATGCTGAAAGGGTGGCTGTGCTGTGCATCATATGGTCACTTTAATAAAGGCAGACCATTATTAGACTTGGCAGCCTTTGTTCACACAACCTTCACCCCTCCTTCCCCTCCCCCCTCAAAAAATGTCCAACACCTCCTCAGAGAGGTGATTATATGGACTTCAGTCTCTGCCCTCTAGGGTCATGTCTGGACCTGTGCAGTTAGAACTTGGGCCTGTTGGGAGAAGGGACTGAGGCCTGAAACCAGTTTGTATGAAAGAGAGCTGCTTTCTCTAGCAGCATTTTTTAAACAGGCTTGCTATGTGCTGGTAGCTTCTTTGTGCATCTTGCCTAGACATTTAAAACAGCCTCACCCCCTTCAAAAAAGCCACTCCCCCCAAAACTACTCAATTGGATAACACTTCAGAAAACAGTCTCCCCACTTCCCATCCTCCACTTCACCTGAGCTAAGGGGGAAAGGTACCAGAGTCTGTTTCTTGTTACTGAACAACATCTCTGCTTATTTTGGGGCCCTGAGTTTGCTGCTTCTTAAAATAAGTCACTTAACTGGCAAACTTCTGGACGACTTCCTCCAAGATCCTGGAAAGTGAAGGCTTCTACCTAAATAACATAAAACAGGGGCGCGCGCCTTTTGGCTGAGTCACCAGGGCTTTCCCTCTTCCTAATGGAACATTGGTTTCAAAAAAGCTTCTTCCAGGTAAGTTCTGAGTCCCATAATGACTTCTTTGTGATAATTCCCTGGAGTGAGGTCCTCTCTCTGCACTGATTTTTTTTTTTTCTTACTTTATTTTTTTGTTCAGTCTATTAAACTAAAAACATTGAATTTGTTTTGTTTTGTTTTCTTTAACAGAAGCTTTGATATCAGCTGCAGATCATTCTCAGTGCAGGGGTGGGGGCACATCCACATTGATGGTCTAAACAGCTCTCTAGACTAGCATGTTTGCTAGTTTGTATCTCTCCTGATTAATAATCGGAGACTGTGCCATAAGGCATTCTGATGGACTGACAAAGGAAGCTGTCAGGTAGCTGTCAAAAATGAATTACAATTTCAGTTCTTGATCCTGCTACATTGTCTTCTAAAAGCGCAGGAAGATTGCGAGTGTGCGCAAACACTTTGGAGCATGCTAGACTGGAGAAGCCGAGTCTTGTACTTGCTCTGGTCTTTCTTCAGCAAACTGCGTGCTCTACCAGGACCACTTTCTAGTCTGGAAAACACCCTTGCATTTTCTTCTTCCTGCCTTCCCATTCTTCCCGCTCCTCCCCGGTCAAGTCAGTTCCACCTACCTTGGTAGCTACAATTCCCTGTGCTTTCTGCTGGGAAAGCACGTCCTTGTATCCTCTCTGGTAATTCAAGTCACTTTGCTACTGATGGATGTGCAAAACGGGACTGACTGAGGATCATGTAGTCTGCAGCTTGTCAGACTAGTTACACCCTGGCTGTGAAGATGCAATCTGTCATATGTACTCCTTTCTTATTTCTCTTTCCCCTTTTTAAAAAAAACACTTGCATCAAGGACCCTAGCTGGAGACTCGCGCAGCCCCCTGTGAAACCTGCCTTCTCACTCCCTTTTTTTGGTGTGATTCAGGACTTTGGAGTCAGCAAAGACTGAGGAGCCCCCCCTTTGCTGTAATAAGAAACAGACATGAAGTCCCCCTCTTGTCACTACATCCCTCTTGTTTTTATTTTTCCTACAACCCCCTTGAAATTGATGCAGTCTGGGCAATAGATGCAGTCTGACCCTTTGGATGTAATTTTTGTATCTTCATTTTTTTGACAATTGCCCCCAAGAACCCCGAATAGGGGACAAAAAGCGTTGGAGGACCTGAAACTTTTACCTGAACCCAGGTTCTCCGGCGCTTCACAACCAAATGGGGCTACAGAGAAGCGTCTAAGCCAGTTCACAGAGCGAGCGTGTGTGGGGACTTCTCGCTGCCATGGACCCTTGATGCATGCTCCCCGCGCTCCAGTGGTCCCGTGTCAGAGGGCGGAGTTTTCGAAAGGAGGCCGCCAAAAATAAAAGGCAAAGAGACGGGATCGGCTGCAGCGGTTTCCCACAGGAGGAGGGAGTGTGCATCGGTCTGGTAACAAACAGAGAATGTTTCTCTCTTTAAAACAAAAAAAAGGAAAGGAAATCACAAAAATCTGTGTTTTATCTTGGATATTTTAAGAATATTCTTCTTAAAATGCAGATTTTTAATTTTTTTTTTTATGAGCTGTTAGGGCACTTACTGTAATACCATGCTTTTTAAAAATATTTTATACAATAGCGAATAGGTGCTTTTGGTACTTAAGGTGCTTTCACTGAAGTGTTACACTAACATTTACCTTGTTTCTGTCCCATAAGTTTATGAAGTCTGACTTCCCATAATGTGTGCAGTTCTGATCTCCTAAATTTTAGTATTTTGTATATAAAGCAATTTTGGTCATTTCCTGCTTCCATCTGACCCTGGAAGTGGGGAGTTGTTAATGGAATTCAGGATTGTCCAAATTAAAAAAGCTTGCCAGAACTGGATGGAACAGCCTGGTAAAATGTTAGTGCAATGCATTCTGGTGATAACTACAAAGCTGAGTTCAGATATTCTATCTATCAGATATTTTTAATAAGTTGGCTGAATAATACTAATGTAATTGGAGTATCTTAACCTTTAGGCTAGGAAAGTAGTTCACTGTATTTTATTAGGACTGTAAAAGTATATATTTTTAAGATTGCCTTTTATTTCATGTTACCAAGTGGAAGGTAAGTGATCTCATTACCGTTATTATTTGTTAGACTTCTCCCAACAGAGTAAAAGCTTTACCGTGGCAGTTCTGCTCTTCCTCCACCCCAGTTTGCTCTGTCTGATCGTGGCATTTTCACTTTCCAGATTGTGATGTGTTGGGGGTTTTTTTGTTTTTGTTTTTGTTTTTTTTTTAAATATGAAATTCAGTTAGCTCATTCACAAACATCAGTGTCTTTGACACATGAAGACAGAGAAATACATTCTGGGGAGGATGAATTTGAGTGCGGGGCAGAATTGCTTTAAAATTACTGCTGTTTTTCAGGACACTGATCTTTGTTCCTGATGACCTTAAATGTGAGTCTTCTGCTCTTTTGGGATGAGTCTGTCTTGTATTTATTCCATGCAATTACTAACTTCGTATTTTTTTTTCTTATTACTGTCACCTGCATTCGTGCTCCCCACCTTTCGTTGGCACGTCCTCTCTTCTTCTCCCCTTTCCTCAACCCCACCCCTTCACTGTGCTTCGCACCTGGGCACTTCACAAGACGTGGAAGATGTTAAATTTGTGATAAACTACGACTATCCGAACAGCTCTGAAGATTATGTGCACCGTATTGGCCGTACCGCACGTAGTACCAACAAAGGTACTGCCTACACCTTCTTCACACCAGGAAACCTGAAACAAGCCAGGGAGCTTATCAAAGTGTTGGAAGAAGCCAATCAAGCCATCAATCCAAAGCTGATGCAGCTTGTGGACCACAGAGGAGGAGGTGGTGGTGGAGGTAAAGGCACATGGGAAAAGGGCTACATAGGAAATAAGTTCCCCATTTTGAGGGCGGGAAGGTTAAAAGAGAGTAGGGAAGTAGTAAGATAGCAAACAGTAATAAAGCTGTTTCATACCCGAGATCTCAACGCATTATGTAGGTGTAGTATTTCTGTCCAAAAAAGAGGCAGTTGACTGTTTTACCTTAGCTGTATCTTTTTTCTTCTTTTCTCCTGATAAGGTCCTCACACAGCTAATTTTGCTTGAATTAATTCCTTGCATTTCGTACCTGAGCATAGGCAACAGGATGTGTGTGCATGCACACGCAAAACTGAAATCAGTGAAGGGATGATACACTGACTTCACCTTCAGGGACTGAGACTATTTTTCCTCTCATTCCCTGAAGGAATAGTAAGTTTCATTATATTTCCAAGTTGGTCCTGAATTTCTTTGGTTTCTTTGCATTAAGAACCCCTTTTGAACTTCGTATTTATAGATTCAACAAAATGAAGAGATGTGTGCACAGCTGTGCAGGAAAGTTATAGTCAGTCAAGAGAACTCTATCCTTGTGGGCAAAATTGTGGATGTAGAAGGGGGAGAAAGGGTGGCATAATTGTACCAGAGTTCATTATTTAAGACTTGTTCATGGTACTAAATCTTAATATATTCATCGCCAGGAGGTCGTTCTCGTTACCGAACGAGCAGTTCAGTAAACAACCCTAACCTGATGTACCAGGAAGAGTGTGACAGGAGGCTCCGGGGAGTGAAAGAGGGCCGGAGAGACTCGGGTGGCTTCAGAGACCGTGAGCGTGGTGACAGTTATGCCAACGGAGCCAACAAGACCTATGGCAGTGCCTACGGGAGCCCAAATTCTGCTTTTGGGGCAGCACAGAGCCAGTATGGTTACACTCAAGGGAGCTATGGAGCAGCTGCCTATGGCACGAGTGGCTATGGCACNGTAGACCTCTTGCATTTAAAGGAACCTTTTCTTTCTCTTCTTTCCCATTGTGATGTCTCTCTCATGCAGGTTAGACTTAGAATTCACCATTCAAATCCCTCGAGCCCAGCAAAAATGGCCCCCGGTCCACATTACTGAACCTGTCCTCTTTTTTTTTTTCTTTTTTTTTTTAAAAGAGATATATATAGTTGACTGGAAAATTTATTATTTTTTGTCTTGCATGTTGAGGAAATTGGAAATTTTANACTACAAAGCTGAGTTCAGATATTCTATCTATCAGATATTTTTAATAAGTTGGCTGAATAATACTAATGTAATTGGAGTATCTTAACCTTTAGGCTAGGAAAGTAGTTCACTGTATTTTATTAGGACTGTAAAAGTATATATTTTTAAGATTGCCTTTTATTTCATGTTACCAAGTGGAAGGTAAGTGATCTCATTACCGTTATTATTTGTTAGACTTCTCCCAACAGAGTAAAAGCTTTACCGTGGCAGTTCTGCTCTTCCTCCACCCCAGTTTGCTCTGTCTGATCGTGGCATTTTCACTTTCCAGATTGTGATGTGTTGGGGGTTTTTTTGTTTTTGTTTTTGTTTTTTTTTTAAATATGAAATTCAGTTAGCTCATTCACAAACATCAGTGTCTTTGACACATGAAGACAGAGAAATACATTCTGGGGAGGATGAATTTGAGTGCGGGGCAGAATTGCTTTAAAATTACTGCTGTTTTTCAGGACACTGATCTTTGTTCCTGATGACCTTAAATGTGAGTCTTCTGCTCTTTTGGGATGAGTCTGTCTTGTATTTATTCCATGCAATTACTAACTTCGTATTTTTTTTTCTTATTACTGTCACCTGCATTCGTGCTCCCCACCTTTCGTTGGCACGTCCTCTCTTCTTCTCCCCTTTCCTCAACCCCACCCCTTCACTGTGCTTCGCACCTGGGCACTTCACAAGACGTGGAAGATGTTAAATTTGTGATAAACTACGACTATCCGAACAGCTCTGAAGATTATGTGCACCGTATTGGCCGTACCGCACGTAGTACCAACAAAGGTACTGCCTACACCTTCTTCACACCAGGAAACCTGAAACAAGCCAGGGAGCTTATCAAAGTGTTGGAAGAAGCCAATCAAGCCATCAATCCAAAGCTGATGCAGCTTGTGGACCACAGAGGAGGAGGTGGTGGTGGAGGTAAAGGCACATGGGAAAAGGGCTACATAGGAAATAAGTTCCCCATTTTGAGGGCGGGAAGGTTAAAAGAGAGTAGGGAAGTAGTAAGATAGCAAACAGTAATAAAGCTGTTTCATACCCGAGATCTCAACGCATTATGTAGGTGTAGTATTTCTGTCCAAAAAAGAGGCAGTTGACTGTTTTACCTTAGCTGTATCTTTTTTCTTCTTTTCTCCTGATAAGGTCCTCACACAGCTAATTTTGCTTGAATTAATTCCTTGCATTTCGTACCTGAGCATAGGCAACAGGATGTGTGTGCATGCACACGCAAAACTGAAATCAGTGAAGGGATGATACACTGACTTCACCTTCAGGGACTGAGACTATTTTTCCTCTCATTCCCTGAAGGAATAGTAAGTTTCATTATATTTCCAAGTTGGTCCTGAATTTCTTTGGTTTCTTTGCATTAAGAACCCCTTTTGAACTTCGTATTTATAGATTCAACAAAATGAAGAGATGTGTGCACAGCTGTGCAGGAAAGTTATAGTCAGTCAAGAGAACTCTATCCTTGTGGGCAAAATTGTGGATGTAGAAGGGGGAGAAAGGGTGGCATAATTGTACCAGAGTTCATTATTTAAGACTTGTTCATGGTACTAAATCTTAATATATTCATCGCCAGGAGGTCGTTCTCGTTACCGAACGAGCAGTTCAGTAAACAACCCTAACCTGATGTACCAGGAAGAGTGTGACAGGAGGCTCCGGGGAGTGAAAGAGGGCCGGAGAGACTCGGGTGGCTTCAGAGACCGTGAGCGTGGTGACAGTTATGCCAACGGAGCCAACAAGACCTATGGCAGTGCCTACGGGAGCCCAAATTCTGCTTTTGGGGCAGCACAGAGCCAGTATGGTTACACTCAAGGGAGCTATGGAGCAGCTGCCTATGGCACGAGTGGCTATGGCACTGCAGAGTACAGTGCTAGTGGCTATGGTGCCAGCACCACAGCTGCCACCGCTGGGAGAACCTCACAGAGCACTACCCAACAGCAGTATGCAGGGATGGTGGGGCGCTCGGGCCAGCAGCCACAGCCGCTCATGTCGCAACAGTTTCCGCAGCCCCCTGCCACTAACGTGATGGGCTATATGGGACAGACTGCCACCTACCAGTATCCGCCCCCTCCCCCACCCCCNTTTTTTAAAAGAGATATATATAGTTGACTGGAAAATTTATTATTTTTTGTCTTGCATGTTGAGGAAATTGGAAATTTTATTTTCTCTGTAAGAAATGGGTATAAGGCAGATAGGTCCCAGCTCGATCATCTTGGTGTCTAAGGTTTGTGTGAAAAGTTGCTTTTGAGGGGAGGAAGTTTCTATTCTGTAACATACTAACTTAATTTCAGGAAGTATCAAGAGAGGTGGGAAACTTTGGGGAGCCAAAAAGCACTTCATTTAAAATGATAAATGCAAGGGAGCAATGCTCACTTCTCCTAATCTTAATTTTCTTTTTTAAATAGCTCACTATTATTGCTTGTAATCTATCGTAGATGACTTTCTATAGGAAAACTCTGCTCATTTGTCTGAGCTGGGCGGTGTTCAGAGTAATGCCCCGGGTACATTGTTGGCATTTTCTGCAGCTCTGGAAGCAGTGGCCCCACCTTCTGGTACCTGTAGCAGCCTGCAGTAGGGAAGTTGGGATTAAAACCCCAGTGTCAGAGATCAAACCTGTCTTGGATTTGGTACCCGAAAACCAGATAGTCACTGTAGGTACCACTGCTATAATGTTTAGCCAAGTAAGTTCTTTCCCTACAATTGTTAAATTGTAACATCACAAAAACCTGGAGTATCCTTAAATTAGTTTCTGCTCTCAAATTCCTGTTGTTTGATTTACTGAGAGGAGTCTTATTTGAGAGCCCAGAAACTAAACCGAGATGATGAACAGCATATCTTGTTTGTCTGTCCTTCATGAACAAACTACCTTTTGCCACGGGGAATGTTCTGAATGCTGCTACACTGAATAAAATGTGACGGAGTTTTCCACACTTAAATTTAGGAGGTTTGAATAGGGTGGGCTGGGGGGAGGGCAAGGGGAGGAAGGGTGGAGGAGGAGATTGCCTGGAATCTCCTTTTCATGAGGTAAGCGGTGAGCTGGTTAGTGCATCTTGATTCTGAAGCTTTATTTCTTTTGTACCTTGCTCTGATTATTGCTTTTCCTGGCTTTTGAGTGCATTTCCCTGCTCCATTGGTCCCTTTGAGCTGAGCTCTCGCAGGTAGGTAGCATTTTAGAAAATGTTAGAGAAGAGTGAAATTTTAGTAAATACGTAACTAAAACTTGTTTATTTTACAGGCTAAGGTGGGTGTGAGGGGGTTTCCTCTTTAGTAAAGCATGTTGTTGACTTGTTATTTCTAATACCAGACGGTTCAGAGACAGTAGATGATGACAGGAGTTGGCTGCTCTTGATCTGATAATACGACAAAAGAATGGATACATCTCTTGGTTTGTGAGGCATAATCTTTGCATTATGAGAGTGCAGGTTTTTTTTTTTTTTTTTTTTTTTTCTGTTGGCGTTCTTGCATATGGATGAGCAAGGCAGCCCACTCCTTCTGTAGCAGAGTGGAACTTCTTACAGCCCGGGAAAAGAGCTTGCTTATACAGAAGTGATTTGTTTTTTAATTTAATTTCTTCCCAGAGTAAAATTTTGGGGGATGAATGCGCATCTTTTTTGTGCAATACACAGGTAGGTTGCTGACACAGAGGGAAAAGGGAGAGATCTTCCAGAACTTTGATTCCCTCGTCCCATCTTCTAATTCCAGTGCCTGGGCAGGAAGTTCCTTTGCTTGTGTTAAGTGAAAGCCAGAAACATTTTGTTTATCCAGGCACTGACTGTGATTTGTCTTTGGCCTCCCTCACAAGCAAATGTAGAGGTTGGGTTTTTTGGGGGTTGTGGTTTTTTTGGTTTTCAAATTTGCGAGTTCAATGCAGAAATGTGTTTTGAGGGGTGTAGGAGTAGGACATCTCACTGACTGACTTTAAAAAGGGTCTCTGGACTGCCAAAGCTGCCCTACAGTCTGCTCTAGCTTTCACTTCTTTTGGGGAGGACTTGCGCACATCTAAACATCTATGCCAAGTCTTGCAGTGCTTTATTGCCTTTGAGGTCAGCTGAAGTCCAGGGTCTCGGTTCAGTTCAGAGTGTTTACCAGATTGTTGAATGCATAAATGCACCGTGGCATGTGCTGCCCCTGTCCTACCTGGTGCTCGCTGCGCTCTGTTCCATATACCAGCTGGAGGGCCCTTGTTGATAAAGCATTAGCATCTAGTGTTGTTCGCATTGTTTTCAATCTGTAAAAGTTTGTGGGAGGTGTCAGATGAGTTGGGTGTCTCCTCCCCTCCCACTTCCTGAAGCAATTTACTGTTTGGACTTCTCTGAACAATGGAAGGGTTAGTGGCTTTGTGTGGGATCAGCATCTTGTTTCACACACCTGCTGGTCTCTGAACACATTCCTGTTGTATTAATGAAGACTTGACTTGAGAGATTGATAGATCTGTGGTGTTCAGACACAGGATACTAAAAGCTATGTTACTATTCTTAGTTTGTAAATTGTCCTTTTGATACCATCTTGTTTTCTTTTGTAGGTATAAATAAAAACACTGTTGTCAATAAATTGTGAACTTTGTCTTTATTTTTGGAGTGTAAAACCATTTTTGCCCCCGTTCTTCCCAGTTCTTGGAAAAAAGTCGGATTCAAGGAGTTGGAAACACTTGTTGGCAACCTGCTGAATTTTAATGGAAATGATCCCTGTTTGTAGAATGAGTGGGTGGGGAGAATGTTTGAATACCTGTGGAATTGGTAGATTCATGTCATTCAAAGGGAATGTATTTTTCCCTGAATGTTATGGGACTTGAATAGAATTGGGGGTCAGGCATAGTTAACTTTCAGGAGGATGTTTATTCGTAGCCTCTACTGTGTCAGATTTGGCCATGTGTGAAATGGGTCAGTGGCCTTTGCGTATGTTTTCAGACTGAGTAGTACCATGGTCCTTTTACCACAGGCACTCGTTAAAGGACTGAAGGACTAAAGGTAGTGACAGTTCCCTTATACTCATTCTGCTGCCTCAGGGTCAAGGTGGATGCGTGTTTTGGAGGTAGATGCTGGGAAGAGCTGGGAGAAAATAATTTGCACTACTTCAGTATTGGCCAGCACTACTTACTAGCACCAAATTCAAGTAAGAAGAAATAAAAAAAATAAAAAGAGGGAAAGTCTCATACAGATGAGAAGCACACCAGCTTTCCAGGCCTCACTGTCTTCCTGGCACCGGAGTGAAACTCAGCTGAGCCATCCATTAATCAAAAACGGCCAGGAAAGGAAAGCTGTGGTCTTGAGAGCTTCATCTTCAGAACTTCTTGCATTGTCTGTGGAAGTGTCTTCAAACAGGCATGGGAAGACTTAGCTTCTTTCCTTTTAGGACTGCAAAGAGAAGGAGATGGTAGTGAAGGAACTTTGGGGAATTAAACTGTTCAGTGGTTTCAACAAACGTTTTTCTGGACTTGCTATTTAGAGAGCTAGATAGCGGATTGTGAGGTTTGCAAATGGCAATGAAATTACGGCTATCGAATGGACCTTGGGCATCCTCCATGTGCTACTGTAGGCTAGTAGGAGCAGAGCTGTGCTGTTGTCAGGTAACAAAACTGTGTGTCCTCAGTTATGAATGTATGCTAACAGCTCTGGAGAATCCTGTTCATTGTGGAAGGAGCATCTAGAATTTAGTGAGAAGGGTAAAATTAAGGACGTCGGAGCAAACAGAAGAATTTCTGTGATCCTTGATGGGGAGACAACCACTACAAAATTGCTTCTGAGGGGGGGAACTCCAAAAATCTATTTATTCTCCTTTATGCTAAAGGAAGAGGTTCTTATTTCCTCTTCCGTGGTTACTGTTTCTAATGTGTGGACCCTCTTAATTTCCCCATTTTTTCTTGATGATGTAGTTTAGCATCTGCTGTTCTACCCCCAGTGCTTCCCCTCCGTGCCCCTTTTTAATAGAGAACTTGACCTGAATAAATGGTCTGTGGCCAGACTCTCCTGAGCCTGGTCCACCTCATCTGGTCTGGAAGCTGGGATGGAAGACCTCTTGGAAATGCCAGGGGCCCATAGGCTTCCATGAGGTGGATGGAGAAGTGTCTGCCCTGGCCATGTCGTGGTCAGCGGTGTGGACTCCAGCTGGTGGCCTGGTACTGGTGGTTTACCCTGGAGGTGGAAGTGGGGCTGGTACTGCTCAATGTCTTTTGTTTGGTATCAGAGGAAAGGGCAGAATATGCCCTTGGTGATTTGCTGATGATGCACAACGAAGGGGAGTGGCTGGTAACACCAGATGGGGTCAGAGGGACCATGCCAGACTGCAGAAATGGGCTGATGAGGACCTCATGAAGGTCAGCAAAGGGAAATGCCACGTTCTGCTCCTGGAGTGGAGCGATCCCATGCACCAGTACGTGCTGGGGGCTGCCCAGGTGGAAAGCGGCTTGGCAGAAAAGGCCCTGGGTGTGCTGGTGGACACAGAGTTGAATGTGAGCCACCACTGTGCCCTTGCAGTGAAGAATGCAGACAGCCTCCTGAGCTATGAGGGAGGTGGTCCTTCCTCTCTGCTTGGCTCTGGTGAGGCCACAGCTGGAGTGATGGGTCCAGCACTGGGCTCCCCGGTCCAAGAGACAGGGACATACTGGAGCAAGTCCAGAGAGACCACGAGGACAATGAAAAGACTGGAGCATTCAATGTAAGAGCGCAGGCTGAGAGCTGAGACTGCTCAGCCTGGAGAAGGCTGAGGGGGATCTTCTCCATGGGTATAAATGCCTGATGGGGGGAGTAAAGGAGACAGAGCCAGACTCTGCTCAGTGGTGCCCAGTGACGGGGCAATGGGAAATTCCACGTAAACATGAGGAGAAAAAAAAATTTTTTTACAGTGAGGGTGGTCAGACACTGGCACAGGTTGCTGAGAGAGGCTGTGGTGCCTCCATCCCAGAGATAGTTGAAACCTGACTGGACAGGACCTTGAACAACCTGCTATAGGTGGCTGCTGTGAGCAGGGGGTTGGATTCGATGATTCCCCCCCAGTTGCTCCCAACCTCAGCTGTGAAACGCAAGCTTTTTGGGAGCTGAAAGCTTCCTTGGAATATCTTTCAGGTCCTTGTGTTAAACAGAAAGGAGCTCATCTAGTTTTGAAAACAAGATAAAGAGAAGTTGTGTTCTATAAAAATCCCTTAGCAATGCTTTGATATAGGCTCTGAAGTCTTATTAAATACATTTCTTTATATAACATATCTTTGGGTTTTTTTTTTTTTTTTTCAGCATTGTTGCCCTTTTGTCTGAGCTCTTCTGTGTTGGAAATGTTTTGAAAAGATTTTTTTTTTTTTTTTCCAAGAGTGTAAGAGAGATGCAACCTGCTATAAAATTGCTGGTTTTCATAAACGACTGCAAAGCATTTGCATCTCTTCAGTCACCTTTTCTCTCCCCTGATCCAGAACACTTGTGTAAAAAAAAAGAAAAAAAAAAAAAAAAAAGGCAATTCAATTCCTGCTGTGATGTCCCAGGGACAAATGTTTTTTCTTCTGCCTCCTGTATCATCTAAATTTTGCAGTTTTATCACTAGCGATACGAGGCTGAAAGCCAGCAGTTGTTTTTTTCCCCCCTTTTGTTCCACCATCCACAACTACAAAGGGTGTGGATTTCTCACAAAATACAGAACGACATGGGACACATGAATTGAGTGAAACTAAAATGGGAATTAGGTTTTTTTTAAGGAAAAAAAAAAAAAAAGGGGAATTGACGTGGAGCACCTTGATGGCAGTTTTACAAAGTACTTTTCTGGCTACAAAAATGTTTTAATGACAGAAGGAAGTCTGAATCTGCCAAGGCGAGCCACCTGCTCAGTGCTCCTCTCACCTCTCTATCAGCAGGTATATTGCATGAAGCTACCAAAGATCCATCCCTCGAAACATCAAATGCGGGCTGTCGCTACTGCTTTTGGCAGACTAGTTGGGGAATGTGAAGAAGGAAGAAAATATTTGTTCGCTCAGCTAGATTTCATCAAATTCCATCCTCCTCAGCAGAAAAGTGTTTTAAAGCGTACTTCAGCCTCAGCAAAACATAGCGTGTTCTACCAAATTTTATGCACTTGTTAGTTCTAGTATGTAACCATTTACCAAAGCACGGTGGAAGGGGCATCTGATTTTGGGAAACAGAAAGGGTTGTCTTGTCCATGCAGATGCCCGTCTTCCTACAGAATCAGTTCTTGGGAGTGTTACATCTTTTCCATCAAAAGAAAAAGTAGGCTTAATAATGTCTTCATATGTCTGCAGTTGCTTCTCAGATACAGTGTCTGCCTACAGCTATTTCCCCCCCCCCCAAAATTTTTCTGCATGATTCATAATCTTTCAAAATGTACATAGAATTGAATATACCTCAATTGTTAACTTCCCAAGGTGAGATTAAACCAGGCTTAGCTCTGGTTTAACTTCTACTTTGTTTCACATGCGCATCTAGGGCCTTGTGAGCCGAGATGCCCACTTGTCATCACCAGATACGGTTTTTTAAACTGAATTTTAGGTGGACAATGTGCGTGACAAATACAGCAAAGAATAAAGTCATGTAAGAATTAATGCATGGCAAGCTACAGCTCCACTGTACATTGCATGAGTGCCAAATGAACATTTGGGATTTATACCGACCCCTTTCCCTACCTTTGGTAACGTAGAGATAGAAGAAGTCACAGTAGAAGATGGTTTGTACCACCCCGGAAACGACGGCAATCTGATCGTAGAAGTTCTCTGTGTAGTAGCGCCAGACCCAGTTGGCAATGTAGAGAGCGCGGTAGAGGCCCAGGAAGAAAAGGTAGTGGGTCGTGATGGTCTCTGCTTCCCCCGTCTTGCTGATCATGAAGAGCTGAGGAAGGATAGCCACGGACTCCAGGTAGATGGAGAAGGTCCAGAGTATCTGTGAGATGCAAAATTAAGGCAGTGGAGAGTCTTGGTGCTCATTTATACGTGTTAAGAGCCAAAGCTTTAATTTGGCAGAGTATTGATAGGCGAGGGGGATGAATAGTGCTGCTGGAGTTGGAGAAAATGAGCCTGCTGTGGTGGGACTGAGAGGAGACAGCGCTGAGCTGCTCTGTAGATGGTATGGTCTTCGAGGCTTGCCAACCTTGCCTTTCCTGCCTGTTTTTGCTGTTAAAACTCTCAGCCATTCAACGTGCTGTGAACTCTGCTGCCTGGTGTCAGGCAGCTGCTTCCCTTCCCCATTCCTGCCTCAGGTTTTCCTTACCTCCAAGGGGGTGAAGCTGTGGTTCTCCAGAAATGACAGGCCTGTGACAGGGACCAGCAGGAACTCGAGGCGAAAGGAGTCGTTCTCACTGTCAAATGTTTTCCGGAATTTCACATAGATCATGTACACGGTGACGTAAGCACATATCAAAAAAATGACCTGGGGGAGGGAAGGGAGATGGCAAGACTTTACCTGTGATTACAACTTCTGTGCTTGAAGAGAGGGTGGCTTTGCCAAAGTCAAGATCTTTTAACCTGGTTCTAGTGGGGCTGTGCCAGGGCGAGGTAGTGGTGAATGTTTTTTCTGCGTTGGCCTGTAGATTGGCTTCTGCTGGACATAATCCAGCAGTCAACTAAAGATTGCCCCACCATGAGGATCACACTTGCTTGAGGCCTCTAGGGCTCTGTGTGAAGAGGTTGGCTTGGTGGCAGCCATCTGTTAGTGCTCCTGCTGTGCAGGGGCACCCAGGCTTGATTCATGGCATCTTTTTCTGCTTTTGGTGGTACTAAACGTGGCGGGCTCAGCTTGCTCACTGCCGGTGGTGAGGGGTCAATGGAGGGCCAGTGACACCAAAGGAAGCATCTTTATCCACCCTCCCTGTATATAAACCCCTGTAGTGTTGGTGACAAGTAAAGAAGATGGAATTGCTCCTTCTTTCCTCTGGCTGAAAAACTCACCGTGTACCTTCACTTCCCTGAGAAACTGCGGTGAGCTGAGGAGAACCTCTGCTTCCGCACTGCCCTCTCCTTACCTTCATCACGGTGTTATAGACAGAGATAAAGGTGGTAAACAGGTCCAGATAGCGGGTTGTGAAGACGAGGGCGAAAAGAATCTGACTCTTCCCAGAGATACCTGCATGGCCGGGAGAAGAAAGTAAGGTAAGGCAGATGAGAGGAAGGACCCTTAATGGTGGTTTCTCCTTACACCTTTTTGGAAGCGGTGGTATATATGCATGTTGCTTTGTGAGTCTGGTCTGGTGTGTAGGTGCTGTGGTAGCCCTAGACCTGACCCAGGCTGGAGTCTCCCAAGTAACAGGGCAGGATCCTGCTGCTGCCCCTGCACCCTGCCTTGTGTCGTAGGGACCAGTGGTCAGTGGGCACGTTCACTTCTTTGGCCAAATCAGTCCGTGCTGTCATCAAAATGCCTTTCTCTTTGCTCCCTCTCTTCGCCTGCCCACCTCACTGGGGGGGGTTGTGTGATGTGACATCTGCTGCACCAGGGAAGAGCTTGTGAGATCAGGGACCAGCCCAGAGACAGTGATGGAGCTTAGTCACCTCTGGCAGGGAGAGGCAGACAGACCCACCCGTTTCTCTACCTGTGATAACGGCCGTGGTGTTGCAGCCCAGCCTCAAAGTCTCTTGGGGAGGGAACCATGAACTCTGAGCAAAATCCTCCTGCAGGAAGCTGCTGCCCTGATTTCCTCGCCTGGGGACGGGGCAGCCTCTGGTGCCTGCCTGTCTGCAGGTACCTGCAGGCAGGTCCTCCAGCCTAAAGCACCTTTCTCTCGAGGTCATCTGTTTTGGTGCCGCCACAACTTTTCGCACCCATTTTCCATCTCCCTCCGGCCTTGCTGCCTTCCCCTTCGCTTCACCACCCGGACACTAACACCTGCCTGAGGCCGTGCGCCTTGCCACATCACATCCTCCCAATGCAGCCCTCTCCTGGCTGGGAGACCTCCCGGAGGAGGATGACTTCCCTCAAAGAGCCCACCGGGAAGGGCTGCCAGCTTGCATGGGCTATTGCTAGCCTTTTCAGCACCCGTTTCGCTCGCACCCCTTGCTGAGCTGCCCTCCAAAAAGGGCCCCCCCCCCCCTCCTTCCCCGTGGCCTGGGAGCACTCACCGGCGCAGGACTTGGACTTGTGGATCTTCACCAGGAGGATGATGATGGCCAGCAAGTGGGAGATGTCTCCCAGGATGCGGAAGACGTTCATGGCGCTTGGGGGGGGGCTCCTCTGGGGCGAAGGGAGCGGGGCACTTTCTGCAGGCGGGGAGGGGGAGGGCAGGGAGATTTTCCCCCCCTCCGAGCCTCAACTGAGCGAACTCTCTCCTCCGGCTCAACTTTCCTTTATTCCCCAGTACGGAGCCCTCTTTTTCCGGTGGAGAAAAGTTCAGGCTCCCCACTCTCCTGGTCGCAAGCACCTTTCCCCTGGCAGGCGCTCAAGCTGGACGTCTCCCTTGCTTACTTTTTTCCCCCGGGTGGAATTTCTCTCTTCCCCCCCGCGTGGCCAGGGACCTTCCTCTCCCTGCTCCAGGCAGAAAGTTGGGATTTGTCCCCTGGAGAGCCGCAGGCTGAGCCTGCTGAGCAGCCCCGAAGCCAGCGCTGGGTGACGGTGACGTGGCTCCTGGCTGGCCGGGAAGGAGAGGGAGGAGGAAGAGGAGGAGGCGGGAATAACTGCGCCATTTTTCCCTTTTTTTTTTTTTTT
>VYXH01004099.1:75907-97651 GCA_013397275.1 Burhinus bistriatus
TTTTTTATTTCCTATCGCTGATGGGTTAGCGCTGAGCAGCCAGGCCAGGCTGGGAGCTCAGCCCTCGTGCAGCAGCCGGGTGCAGAGCAGCGGCCGCAGCCTCTCTTGGTCGGGGGCTCGGTGTAGAGCAGGCTTCGCCCTGGCTATTGCTCGCCCTTTGCTGTTGTTGCTGTTGTTGTCATGGTTCACAACCCATTTGCAGGCGCCTGCCTTGCCGGGCGCTTTGCAGAGGCACCGGCAGACAGTCCCTGCCCTGTCAGGGCTGCAACCACAGCGGGCAGGCAGATGACGTTGGCCACCCTTACCCCCCTTTCCCTGCGCACCGATAACGATCCTCGTCCCCAACTAGCTGAAAGCCATCGAGAGGCCGTGCGTGGGCAGCCCTCCTGGCCAGGCCTGCACGATCTCAGGAGGGGCTCTGTGCTGAAGAGACACCGAGGCACAGGGACACTTCTGGGGATGGCTTTTTGGCAAGGCTCCTGCAGGGCAGGATGCTCAGCTAAGGGAGCTCCTGGGGTGGGGTGGGGTTAGGGGAGATGCCCTTTTCACTGGTGCGGTTGTATCAGGAAGCTGGAGGAGGTGACATGAGCACACCACGGCCACCCAGGACATGGGGACCTTGGGAACATGCCAGCGCCTTCGTTTTTTCGCTCTTGCAGGTTTTGCAGCAACCCTTGAGGGTCTAGTCCATGGTTTTGGCAGGAGGGCTGCTGGGGCAGATGTCAGCCCCAGCACTTCCTCGGAAGCAGATGGGACACGGTCTGGGCCCTGGCTGCCACAAAAGCCCGCCTCCTTTTTGGCCAAGAACACCACCCAGGGAAGGCCAGGGGCCTTCTGAGCATTTAATTTTCCCTGCGATGTCAGCCACGAAGAATAATACCCACCTACCTCACTCGACAAGAAAAAGTGGGGACTTCTCCCCAGCCACATCCTCTCCTTATGCTCCTGCTCAGCCACCCCTCAGCACCTACCTCTTGTCCCCTGAGCCCTGTTTTGGCTGGAGGAGAGCAGGTGAGCCCCCGTGCCCGTCCCACCAGCCCTGCTGTGGGGTCTCCCTGCTCTAGGCCAGGATCCCGGGGAGCGGGTGGCCGCTCTTGCAGCACCGTTGCCCGGCTGGTGCAGCCGGAGCAGGGATCGCCGGGGTGGTGTGGGAGCAGGCAGGAGGTGATGCTGTCACCTTTCCATGCCTCTTCCCGACTTTGTCATCCCGGAGACCTTTGTGTGGATCCCATTTTTATCTGTTTTCTCCCTCTCTCTCTTTCTCTCCTTCGCTCTTGCTTTCTTCTCTCCCCCTTCCGTCAGTATGTGGGCTGATCACTGCTCAAACTTTTAATTCAGATGGTAATTGGAATAATAATACGGGCAGAATCCTTCTGGCTCCGTTGCTGCAGCTGGCTTCAGGGAGCTATGAATAGCTCTGAGTCACACACTGAGATGGTTTAACTTCAAATCATTTTGTTTTGTTTTCATATTACCCATCCCCAGGCTCCAGGGCTTCACAGGGGGGGAAAAAATCCCCCCTTCTCACTCCACCCCAAAATATAAACTGGGCAGAGGCATATTAATAAAATCCTCTTTTAGAGAGAGAAACTGGTCAGCGGATCGTGCCTTGCGGGGCAGATGGGGACTGTTGGCACTTACTTGATCTATTTATAATTATTGAACGAAAAGGCAGAAGTGTGTATATAAAAATGGTATAGAGTTGATTACAGCTTCCTCCCCTCACCTTCCATATGTCACTTGCCTTTTTAATATGGTAAAACTCTCCCGCACGGTGACTTGTGCCTTCGCGTGTGTTCGTACAGCGCCTAGCACCCAGCCCTGCCGGCACGGAGGAGCGAGAGCTCGGCCGCTGCCTCTTGCAGCGAGACAGCCCCATGGCACCGAGCTGCCCTATGAGCCCTGGCATGAACCCCCGGAGGAAGAGGGTATGAGGTGGAGTTACAAAGAAGATGGTGAGGGCAAACTGAATGCCATGGGTCTGCGAGGCTCTGCAAAAACCCAAAGGGGGCCCCTCTCTGATGCGGGTGTTTCCTCCCTGTCTCCAAGAAGGGCAAGAAGATGTCTGCCATGTTGTCACCATGCCCGTGCCGGCAGGATGGGTCTGTGGATGCTGATCGGGTGCTACCCAGTCGGTAAGAGGAATAAAGGCCCGAAGTGTGGCACAACCAGCGGCTGCGGTATTGACCACAGACAGGAGGAAAGCATTTGCCAGACGACTCCAGATAAAGCAAAGACTAAGAGTGTAAAAATACCCTGGGATTTTTCCATCATCGTCGTTCACGGTGTACATGCCAGAGCACCAGATATGGTTGTTATAAAAAGAGAAGTGGGGGAGTGCTTCGGTGTGGACTTTTCTGTTCTGTTTCATGAGACTCTTCCACCGCGAATTTAAGGAAGGATTGTCAAATATGATCTGCTCTGGCAGGGGCTGGAGAAAGCCTGGGATGTGCGAGGTGCTGCACCATGTACTGGGATGGAGCAATGGAGGCACTGCATCAGCACCATGTGCCCTGACGTTGTTATTAGCCTGCAGACCCCTCCGAAAGCGATGGCAGCAGCCTGGCCCCACATGTTTGCTTGAGGTCAGAGCAGCACCGGGGTGACAGCATGGGCTGGTGCAATGGCTTGTGCTGCTGGAGAGTGGTGTCACCTAGGAAGGCAGGGATGACTGCAGCAGGGTGGCAGTGTCCTTGGCATTGCTCAATCTAGGGCACAGGAGGGGGAAAGTGTTAGGGAAAGAGGGAAGGGCAGCCCAGGCTGCAGGGCTGGAGGCGGCTGTTGGCCCCTGGAGACCCACCTGGCTGACAGCTTCAACGCTGCAAGACAGTGGCTGTGGTGCCCACGCTGCAGCGGCTTCCTAAAGTGCTGGGGGGCTTCCTCAGGCCATGAAATATGTGGGTGTTCACGTATGCCAGGGACAGGGCAGCAGAGGGATGGAGAGGCATCTCTCTGGACTGCAGTCTCCTGCCTAGCATCTCCCAGGGTGCTCCATGCTGCACCCGTTTGTGGGGTTTCATCCCACTCCCCAGGAGTTGCTGCTGACCCCCCCCAGCTTCCCCCTCTACATGCGGGTCCCAGGAGGCAGAGCAAGCTCCAAGAAAAGCCCTCAGGCATGCTCAGGGATTCACAGCTCTGTCCTTGGCCAGGCTTTCCTCCCCCTTGTCCATGTGATAGGCAGCTGCCTGTTCAGGACGTGAATGTCATCCCCTTTTGCTGGAGGCATCTCTGAGCCTTCCCCTTTCATCCCATTTGTGTTTCAGGTTTCCAAGGAGCAACGGGACCATTCCACAGCCGTTTGAACTGAGTTTGTACAGGGTTCAGGCTCCTAGTATGGCCCCTGGCCCTGCCGAGCTGGCGGCATCCATTTTGCGGGCAGGGGTGTCAGCCGTGGCCCTGGGCCACCAGCTGCTGAGAAGGGACAGTGGCTATATCACCTCCCAGTGTGGCATCTCTAGAGGGCTAATGTGAACACCAGCCCAATGCAATGGCCCAGGGCCTCTCACCTGCCTGTCAGTCTTTCCCATGGCAGCACCGCGCGCTGTGGGGGTGTGCTGGGGTGGAAGTGGTAAGTGGGTTTGTTTTCATTCGTCTCCTGGCTCATGCCACTCCGAGTTTGTGGTGCCCAGTATTACCAACGCTACCCTGTGCCAGCTGGCAGCAGGGGATGAATCAGATCGGCAGCACCATGGTGCGGACCCCTTGCTGGCTGGCCAGCTCAGGGTGATGCCTCTGGCCAAAGCACTGGTGATGTCTCGTGCCTCTGCCCAGGGTGAGTCCTGGCACCAAAATGCCAGCAGCTTGATCTTGCTGCTGGAGATGTCTTGGTAGCCTGTGGGGCAGGGTTGTCCTCTCTGCCTCACGCTGCCTGCCTGGGGACGGCCGGTCCCTGTCCCCCCTGCAGGCTGGGGGTCTCAGGTGGCTTCATGAGCTCCTCTCTGCCCACCGGCAGCATCCCCAAGCTGCAGTTGGCTCTGCAGCCACGAGGATACAGCTTATCCTCCTGCTGCCAAAAAAGCACTTTTGCAGTTGATTGGTTCCTCTCCCCCCTGGCCACAACCTCACAGCAGGCAGTGAAGTCACACGATGACATCACAGACCTTGGTGATTCCTGTTCTCCCCATAGCAAAGACACAGATGTCTAGTCCTCCTCTCCAGTCCCTCCTGAACAACCTGGTGATCTAACTGAAGGGCTTCGGTGACTGCCTCTTCACCCACGAGCATCACTGAGGCTGCAGAAGTTGGCACACTGCTTGTCAGTGTCACCTGCCTGCGTGACTGGGGCTCCAGGAGGATAATTTGGATCCTTCCGCTTGCTGCAGCCCAAAGCGTCCTGGAAAATGTCATGGCTGCTTGGCATCTCTGGGACAATGGAGAGGGTCTGCCCAGAATCTCAAGGCTTGAAAGATGGTGATGACGACGATGACAATGATGATGATGAATTCAGCTACTTCTACCACTCCACACGTCCTCCACTCCAGAGCAAAAGCTCTGACAGCCTGGGTGACAATCAGGGGGAGGGTTTGGGAGAACCCATCCCATTTTCCCTAAAGCCCAGGCACTCTTACATGGTGAAAGACAAAGGAGTGAAAAATAGAATATATGCTAAGGGGTTAGCCAAGCATACACTGGAGCTTGAGGAGGAAGCTCAGGAGTTTCAGGAACCATTTTACAAAGACACGGAAATGCCTGGCAGCTTGTCCAAAGATGAGGACCACAGCTGGACCTATCACCTTCCTGTGCATCAAAGGTCACATGTTCTCCAAACTGCCAGTATGGCACCATGTGGGTCCTATGACTTTTTCCAGTACAGCGTGGACAAGCACTTGGAGATGGATGCCTTTGCCCCATGGGCTCGTGCCAGCGACCCTTATATAGGGAACTCAGAGCGCACCAGGGGAGCAGGGCCACACATGTTGCACAAGGAGGCCATCGGGGACAGAGAGTTCCCATCGCTGCAGGTGACTAATGACATGCTCAGGGAGGAGAACACCATGCTCAGGAGGGTGGTCAGCAGCATGCAGAGCTCCTTGAAGAGCCAGGCGTGCACAGTGCAGAGGCTGGAGAGGCAGCTGAAGGCCAGCCTGGCCAAAGAGGAGAGGAAAGCCCAAGAACTACTGTCCTTTGTCCAGCAGACTAAGTGGAGTCTCCAGCTAATGACCCAGCGGGCTCTGGAGGCAGAAAGCGACGTGGAAAAGCTGAAGCAGGAGATCTCTGTCCTCCAGGGAGAGCTGGAGAGCTCCAAGGCAGAGAATGAAAACCTGAGAGCAGGCCAAACGACTGAGCTGGGGGCAGCGAAGCACAACATAGACTTCGCCTTGCAGAACCTCCACAAGATAATAACGGGCGCAAACTGGTCCGTCAGACAGCTCGCCTCTGGAGTGGAGTCACTGCATTTTGTTGCTGAGGTCCTTGAATCTACCAGCAAAATTTCTGAAGTTGAAGCAGAAAAAGAGCTATGAACCCAATTCTGTGCGGGTCCTACGGATGAGTGTATGGACCGAGACCACAGGTCTCCCACTACAGCCTATATTAAAACCGTTTGCTCTCATGTGCTGGAATGTGTGTGTTCAGATTTGTAGCCTTTATTCTTCATGGAAATACATTTCTCGTGATTAAGTACAAATTGCAGGTAGTGATGTAGTTTTAGCTGCTGATGCTCTGTCCTGGCACTGCAGAGCCAGTGGCAAATGTTTCCCTGGCTCTGAGCTGCAAGATCCAGGGCGGGCTCTGTGCAAGAGGCCATGCCACAGCTCTGGCTGACTTGAGCTCCCGTGTGGGAGCCAGGAGGAAGCACAGCAGCATGGGCATGCAGCACTCAAACAGTGTGCTCATCCCTTCCCTTAGCTGTACCAGCCAGAACCGGAGATGAGCACAGCCCTTTCAGTACCTGCTTTTCATCTGCTTCCTTTGCCCCTTCTTGGTGAGGTGGGGAAGGTTAGGAGCAGAGAGCTGGGTGCTGCTGCACATAATTTCAGTGGGCAGAAGCTCCTTACGTCCTCCTTCCTCTTCTTTTGGAAGTGGCCACCACCTGGGCCAGAAATCTGAAGTCTCTAGAAATTGTGCATATGTTTCTACAGCTGGGGAAAAGGGGGTGGTGGTGGTCAGAAACACCTAGGGAGTTGTGAAGTATCCATACATGAGCTAGGGCAGTGCCTTTCCTCCAGCATCGGTGTCAGTGCTGGCTAAGGATGAGCTTGCCTTATCCAGGCTGGGTAAGGTAGGTGCCAGTTGGAGAGGATGCCCTTCCTCTCTTGGCTGGAGCCAGCATAGAGGGATATACCTAAATTGCCTGCCTTTGTCACCTCCTAAAGACCTGTGGGACCCTGCTGTCCAAACACACCATGTAATCTCTGAATATATGTCTTGACTTTATCCTAACGGGACCATCTGTGGGTATGAAGTGACTTTTCTGCATCACCTGGTCATCCCTCAACAATTCCGATGACTTTAGGTTACCGACCCCAGTTTCTGCTGTAGGTTTACCCAGCTGCACAACAAAATTTCCCATATCTGGCCAAATCGATCCTCCTTAGAGGAATACTGTAGGGCAGTGAGGGGGTGGGTGCTGGCAGAGTTCAGTGCCAAACTGCTCTTTCCTGATGGGAATTTTTGGGCAGCTGTTCACTTTTACCTTTATATGGTGAGTTGTGGACTACAAGGTTGCTGTCTTCTCCTGGTCCCATAATATCCTTGGTCTGTACAATCATGTTTGTGTTGTCTCAGGGCTTAAACTGCCTCAGTATCCTTGGTCTCTGGAGGAGAGACTGCTGGTTAATCATCTCAGACATGACAACGACAGTGCGTGCACATCAGAGGTAATGTCTGGAGATCCTTACTTGCTGCTTTCTACTCTGTGCTCCTAACTGGGGAACGCTGGTGGTCACCCTTAGCTACATGAAGCCCCATTCTGCAACACTGATGATGAGACAAGGATGGTTCTCACCAGCTTTTCTGTGCCTGGCATCACTTGCTGTTCCTCTCTCCTGTCTGTGCATGACCACTTGCAAGCAGCTCTAAACCTTGGATTTCACCCAGAAATCCTTGGATTTGTCCCAGATATGGCAACCACTGGTTGCTCGCCAGTAAGGCTGAGAGGAAGTGAACTAGCTGGCTGTGTCTGCGTCTGTGTCCGGCGCTCCGCACTGGCTGCTGTAATCCAAAGGTTACAGTGCAGGATTAGCATGGGTGTACAAAGCCCTTCCTAATCTGTGAGTCATTACCCCCTCACTGCATTTCACTTCCCAGCAGCTCTGGGCAGGCGGGATAGGTCAGCTCTTGAGTCTTCAGTTTCCCCGTTTTTCAGTTCGGGGAGGACAAGGTCGGGACATAACATCTGCTGGACTTTCTCCCCAGGGCTCTGCTGCTGAGCTGCTCCTTGGATGCTGTACACAGGGCACGTCGCAAGGTCTGTTTGCACTAACCGGCTTCTCCTTGGCTACCCCTAAGCCCTTCCTTTCCATCAGTTCTCCCTTTTGCCTCTACCCATTGCTTTTCTTCTCTTCTTTGAAACTGGGGGGATGTTCTGCACCACCTGGAAATAAATCCCCCTTGGGTCAGGCTGGGCTGATGGGGATCCCTTGAAGGCTGCCGTGCATGTCTGTGCTCCGTTAGTCCTTGTGTGCGACGTATTTAGCCTGGCTGAGCTCTCGTCCTAGTGTAAGCTATGATATTAATATAATGGCTCAGGGCAAGGGCCCTGCAAGCCGCTCAGTCGTTGCGCCCTTGATCTGGAGAGCAGTGACCGGCCAGCCCTTCACCTCTCCTGTAGGTAGATGCTGGGCATCGCGGGGGCTGCGAGCCCTGCAACCTGGTTTGCATCCATCAGCTCCTCACCTGCCAGAGCCAGGCTGCGGCACAGTGCCCTGTGGACAATTCCAGACCACTCCTGAGCAAAAGGCTGGGAGCCCTGCGCGCCCCCAGCTCCAGGACTGGGACAGGTGCTGTCAGGGGAGGCTCTGACTGGGTTTTGCTTCATCCTTTTCTGCCAGGCGCGTGCCCAGGAGCAACTGCAATGGCAGGGCAGAACCCAGCTTGCCGGAGGTGAAACCTGGAGCCGCCTGGTCCCATGTGAGTGCTGCCGCGTGAGATCCCGTGCCCTCCCAGCTCCCACGGCCCCCTGACACCTGATGATACAGCGAGCAATGGGCAGTGTCCGAGTCAACCGGTGAGTAACCCCCTTCTCAAGGACTCCTGCTGCCCAGGGTGGTCTGGTCCTCTTCATCTGGCCCCTCAGGCCCTACCTTCAACCTGCCTTTGGTATATTCTTCTCAAGTTATCTGCCGGGGCTTTCCTGCTCCAAGGTGTGGCTCCTCTCTCCTTCTCCAATCCAAGACACACCATACATGGGACCAGTGCCCAGAGGAGGGAGGAATGCTACAGAGGAGAAGCAAAGCGCTGCGTGGTGCTGGACCAGAAATTACAGATGCAAGCAGTGCTGCAGAAGCCCCCTGTCCCCAGGAGTCCCCAGGAGTCACAACTCCAGCCACGCGTGCTTCCCCTGGTCCCTTTTCCCACGAGAGGAGGGCGAGGGTCATGGAGCCCATGCTGGAGGGCTCCAGCTAACATGTTAACACTACAGAGTGGGAGGGAGGCACTGCCAGCCCAACAGGTCCTGGGAAGCCAGGGCTCAGCAGTCACGAGGGCAGAGTGGTCTTGGTGGGTCTGTGCACTCCCTTGATTTCCTCAGTGGTCAGAGCATCTTGTGCTATCACATCTTTAAGGAGTATATGCAAACGTAGACCCAGCAGCACACAAGGGGCAGCAGCAGTGCCACCTGCGAGGGAGGGGAGCCAGAGGGACAAACGTCTCCCAGAAAGCATGTGGGGAGCTTCTCCCAGGGAAATCTGCCAGTACTTTGGCTGTTGATCTCCAAATTACACCTTTGGCTTCGGATGCAGGATGCTGGGAGCTACACACGTTGCTGTGGCAACAGAATTGTCCTGAGCGCAGGAAGTGTATAAACATTGTCACCGACGCACCATGAAATCAGTGAGGAGGGTGGAGGAGAAAATAGAAACTCACCGCCTTATATAATGTCAGGGACAAAATGTGGCCAGACCGTGGGTGCTTGCTCCCAGGCTTCCTGGCTGTCCCAGCTGCCATCAGCTTTTGAAGCCTTGGGTCCATCCTCACCACAGAGGCTGGAAAGAAGCAAAGCTTCTCCTGCTTTGCTGCCCTATCAGGACTTTGCTAGATACAACCTCCCGGCAGCAAGACTTGGCAAACATTGCAGCTGAGTTCCACCAATTTGGTCAGGGTGGCACCATGGTGCAACAACCAGAGAAATGTGCTCTTGTGATATTCAGTACCATGGTATCATAGCCCTGTGAGCTACCTACCTGTCTCCCACCCTCACTGTCTCGTTGTTTGTTGTTGTTCTTCACATATTTCTCCTGGAAATGCCTGTTTCTTCTCTTCCAGGTACAGCATTGTCTCAACCGAAGAGGATGGACACAAAGTCTCTGCATTGGGCAGCATGAACGGGCACAGCCGGAACGGGAAGGGCCATGCCCCCCGGCGGAAGCACCGCAACCGCTTTGTGAAGAAGAATGGACAGTGTAATGTCTACTTTGCCAACCTGAGCAACAAGTCTCAGCGCTACATGGCCGACATCTTTACCACCTGTGTGGACACGCGCTGGCGGTACATGCTTATGATCTTCTCCGCCGCTTTCCTGGTCTCCTGGCTCTTCTTCGGCTTCCTCTTCTGGTGCATCGCTTTCTTCCATGGCGACCTCAACGCACCGGCAGTGGGAGGTGGTCCCTCTCTCCTCAAGCCCTGCATCATGCATGTGAACAGCTTCCTAGGGGCTTTTCTTTTCTCAGTGGAGACACAGACAACCATTGGGTATGGCTTCCGCTGCGTGACTGAGGAGTGCCCACTGGCTATCATGGCAGTTGTGGTCCAGTCCATCGTGGGCTGTGTTATTGACTCCTTCATGATTGGCACCATCATGGCCAAGATGGCAAGGCCCAAGAAGCGGGCCCAGACCCTCCTCTTTAGTCACCATGCAGTCATCTCCGTGCGGGATGGCAAACTGTGCCTCATGTGGCGGGTGGGCAACCTGAGGAGGAGCCACATTGTGGAGGCCCATGTCCGAGCCCAGCTTATCAAACCCTACATGACAGAGGAAGGGGAATACCTCCCCCTGGACCAGCGGGACCTCAATGTGGGCTATGATGTGGGCCTTGACCGTATATTTTTGGTCTCACCCATTATTATCGTTCATGAGATTGATGAGGAGAGCCCGCTCTATGGGATTGGCAAGGAGGAGCTGGAGACGGAGAACTTTGAGATTGTTGTTATCCTGGAGGGGATGGTGGAAGCCACAGCTATGACCACACAAGCACGAAGCTCTTACCTCGCTAGTGAAATCCTTTGGGGTCACCGTTTTGAACCAGTGGTGTTTGAGGAGAAGAATCACTACAAAGTGGATTATTCACGCTTTCACAAGACCTATGAGGTAGCCGGCACGCCTTGCTGCTCAGCCCGGGAGCTGCAAGAAAGCAAGATGACTATCCTACCTTCTCCCCCACCTCCCAGTGCCTTCTGCTATGAGAACGAGCTGGCTCTTGTCAGTCAAGACGAAGATGAAGATGATGACGAAGTGGGTGTGGTGTTAGGGGGCAGCACTAAGGAAGAGGGAGGCGTCATCCAGATGATGGATTTTGGAAGCCACCTGGACCTGGAACGGCTCCAGGCAACTCTGCCCCTAGATACAATCTCATACCGCAGGGAGTCGGCCATCTAACTCCAGTCTCCCCGTTGCACACCCGTCGCCCACCATCTCCTCCTCCATTCTGCACCCATACGTAGCTGGATAAGTCCCTTGCCCACCAAAAAATGCCTCCCGTGACTGCCTCTCAGCCCCTGAGTACATGAAGGCCTGGAGCTGCTCTGATAGATTCCCCTTCCTGTGAAGTCATACTGCCTGGGAGAGAAGTGAGGATACACTACTCTTCCAGTGTGTGCAGCTTGCACTTAGAATCCCTTTCCTGCCCAGAGACAGGAGAGCAGCACACCTGGTTTCTCATCTCTGGAGAGGCAACAGGAGTTCGTGCCCTCAATGGACAAACCGGGACCCACAGCAAGTGTTTCTATTGCTGAGGCAACAGCAAACTTTCTGTTCCCTCTTGATGTGGGTAGGCCCCATGGCTGTCAAGAGTCATGACCATCACTAGGAGAGGAGTGATACCTAAGCACTGACCAGATAAGGATGGATGGGAGAGTTTAGGCCTTGTGGAGGGAGTGGGGAAGGATCTCAAGGGAGGGGTTTACTTGCATGTTTATTGCTTGTTGCACATGAGTCTTTGTATATAAAACAGAACGAGAACTGAAATCCATATTCTTCCACTGAAAATGCCAAGCTAGGGGACAAGGACGCTCTATGTAGCCTACTCTGCACTGTCCTTGGCTTTTGGCATCTGTCACCTCCAGAAGCAGCTCGGCTCCACAGACTCAGACCCAGTTCTCCCAGTCCTCTTGAAAAACATGTCCTACTCCTCTCCTGAGACACCTGGCAGAGGAGGCAGGGCCCTGTGCTTGCACACTCAGACTGCTCCCTGGCACAGTGTGGCCAGGATGACAGACACGTCACCTGACTGGACAGCAGACCCTCAACTTGCTCCTTTCACCTCCTCTGTTCTCCCTGCTGCCATCAGCTGTAAAACTGAATTTGTAACTATTTATTTTTAATAAAGTCTAATATCCCAGGGGGAGGTTTGGAAGCAAAGGAGAGAACTCAAGGCTGCAGCCTGGTATAGAGACTGATGAGCGTTATTAGTGCTGGTGTTTGCTGCTTGTATGGCATTGACGCCTGGAAGCTCCACCACGAGGGCTTCCCTGCTCTGGGCCTCCCTGGTAAAGATCTACAACAGGAGGCTCAGAGAATTTGCTCAGGGAGAATATCATACAAATGTATCTATGGAGGGAAGCATTTGCATTAAAATTACCAGTAGGATGGGTCAGACAATCCTGCTTGCTTTGGAGATAATGAGAGTTTTGCTCAGGGAAGGGTTACAGATATGCTTGATAAAGAGGCACAGACGTGCAAGACACTGCTGTAGATGTAAGGCTCAACAAAGATATAAAAACCCCCAAACCTTCTTTTTCTGCTAGAGGCAAGCAAGAACTAGAGGAAATGAGAGAGAGCATCAACCAGAGCTAGACCTGTAACATCACTTTGCTGTCATATTACAAAAGACGCAAAAACTTAGTGAGCCTTTTCCTTTAGGAGCAGCAGAATCACTCCTTCAAAACTGTAGATGATATGAGGACAAAAAGACAAACAGGTAGGTCAGGAAGCTGCTCTGGGCAACCAATACTTGTGCTATGGGGGGAATGGCTGAAGAAATGATGTCCCACACAATCCCTGATCTACAAAGCTGAAAAATAGCATCTCGATATCAATTTGGAATTGGTTCAAGAAGCAAGAGGAAGAGGGGAAGAAGCAGAAGGGGAAGGAAGGAAATAGCAGGAGTGAGAGGAAGAAGCAGGCACAGCAGGCAGGCGGAGGAGGAGGAAGGGAAGAGAAAGTGAGGTAATATGGGAGTGCATTTGAGAAAGAGCAGGGATAGACTAACAAGATGGGTCTAGACCCAGGCGTGGCCATTTCTCATCCTGGTGTGCAGGTTCTGCAGGGGGACAGCTGCCCTGCACGGGTTTGCTCTGCACCCAAGCAGTGAGCTGACACCTTTGGGAAGTCTTCCCAAGAAGGGAAGAGAAGCTGACGGGAGGATGAGAGAAGAGCAGACAGGTGACAACCAAAGAGCAGAGCATCAGGAGAGGGAGGGGAAAGGAAAGGCATCACTCCTGATGCCCCTCTCTCCTCCCATTGTGCACAGAGTGGGAACAGGAGCTTGTGGATCCTGGCTTTTCCCATATATGGCTTGATGCACAGCCTCATTTTTCCATGTGGGTCCCTGTCCCACATCTCCTCCCCATTGTTAATTAATGAAGTCCCTCCCTCCCTCCTTTTATTATTTATTTATTTTCCCCAGAGGGAATTAGCAGGGGCTTGTATTGACCTGGCTTTTAATACAGCTTTCAGAGCCCGGTGCCTGCCACTGGCCACGGCAGTGGAAACAACCTAATGGACCGAGAGAGAAGGACTCTGTGTGAGAGGGCGCGGGCATCCAGGACACAGGCTGAGGTGGTGGCCTCCAGGAGAGGGAGAACCTGCATGGCTGGCTACCCTCCCACCAAGGTACAGCATCCTTCGGAGGCAGATGGCAGCACTTGGTGGGCATGAAGTGCTCACAGCCTGTTAGCTCTTGGGAGGCTCATCTCCAAGGAGTGAGGGCCCAGGGAGCCCAGGCAAGAATGGGGCAGCTGAGGTGCTCTGGGGGCCATGGGCATGCACAGCCAGGGTGGTGGAGGTGGCACACAGGCCAGCACTGCCACCCCTCTCTTCAAAGGATGTGACTCTTGGGGGAAAAATGGGAAAACGTTGCAATAATGCTAAGGAACAAGCATCACGCAGCCACACTGGGATCCCGGCCCCCTCTGTATGTTTGAACCTGCTGGCCCTTTTCATGTTGTATTTGGCATCACAGTGGCGAAGATACGGAGGTGTTGAGGAAAACCCAGCTAAACCCCTGCTGTTCACAATAAAATTGGGAGAAAGCTGGCAACACTGTCACAATGTTAGAGAAAGGAGACAGCTGAGGAGGACCCAAGGAAGAGAAAAGGGCTGAAGGGAGGGGGCAGAGGGAAGGAGAGGAACAGCCAGAGTGCAGGAGAACAGAGGTGACAGGTAAACCTCTGCCTGTCAGGTGCTCCTTTCACAGCTGTGTTTATGTTGCCAAAACAGCATGTTCCTTGGGCACACATAGCCTGTCTGATGGCTGCCTCTGCAAGTTGCACGTGTGCCCACAGGCTTTGCTGATACACAGCGGTACATACATCCTTCTGCACGGGTACTTCTGTATCTGCACGCTCAAATTACTTGTGCCCAAGTACATGCTGCACGTACTTACATGCATATGCCACACATGGGGGTATAACCCATCCTATACCACAACTTCATTCCATAACACCCAAGGATGTACACGCAAGTGCCGTGCAACAGCAGCATCCATCTCAACAAGCACCCCTCCAGCTGTAGGCTGGGGACCGCTTTATACAGCCCATGAAAGGCCACCAGAAGAATCCACCTCAGAAGGCTGTTTGCTATAAAGAAGACTGCACATTTTTAAGGAGTCTGCAAATCAGCTCTCCAAGCCATTCACAACTGTAAACACACCTGATATTTTGGCTGCTGCATACAATATGTGGAGCATCACCTTTCAGGTAGGTGACACTTTCTTGTCCTGTGCTCTCCAGAGAAGACAGCTTTATTGCACGCCAGGACACAATGTCCCCAAGCTCCCTCCCTCATCTAGGATCTGATGGAGGGACTGCTTCCCCAAGACCTGTCCCTAATCCTGAGGGGCTGGCAGCTTGCTTTTCAGGAGGAAGACACTGCTGCTTTGTTTATCTGCCCACAACCTATATTTCTCTCCTGTCTTACTTCTCAATGATTTCCTTGGCTCGTTATTGAAAGCTATTCAAATACCAGAAAGATAATGGGGAGAGGAAGGACTTTTTCCCTATGAATAAGATCCAGGCACTGGTTCAGATCCTCCACCCCATGACAACTAACTACGCTGCTCTCACTCTTGCCAGCTTTCAGATGAATGTTGTTGTGTTAATGACACTTGAGAAACTTGTCTCATGTTTTATTTTTGGTGACACTTTTGGATAACCCTTTTGAAAAGAAACCATCATTGGCACCTTTCAACTCACCCAAAACTTGCTCAGCAAAACATTTTGATACACACTGCAACTAAAAATATTTTCAAGAAACACAACAATAATCTAGAATGGGGAGAAAATGGGTTTGGATTTCCGTGATCAGGAAATGGTGTTGAAAATGCCCATGCTGCTGAACAAATGCATTCCTTTTCAACGAGTTTGGTTTCATCTAGGTTTTGCCTGGGAGTGGAGAAGGACACATGGCGCTGCCCCAGCAGCTGCACGCAGGCTCGTGACCTCTGCATGCCAAAATGCCTCTTCTGCTCGCTTCGAGCTTTAGCAGCCCTTCTTTGTCCTTGCAGGAGGGTCTGAGGCCTCTCCCAGCTTCTGGACAGGCAAGATGAAGTGGCCATGGTTTTAAATGTCACCAAAAAAACCTCCAGAAAAAAAAGCCTTACCTTTCCAGGCCATTAAGGGCTTGCTCTTGCCTCTGTGAAGTCAATGGAACTTTTGCCATTGCCTGTGGTAAGAGCAGATTTGGGCCCTAATGGAGTGCCACTATTGGAAAACCCCGGAGGCACCAGCCCTGTGCTAAATCCGCAAAGCTGGGATGGACAATTGCCGGCTGCGCAGGAGGGGGAGAGGAGGGAAGGCAGCTTTCTGGAATGCTGAAAGCATGGGGCAGCATAGGGTCAGCTGGGGCAGCCCCACTGGGGCAGGTAAAGGGGGACAGCAGAGGGACGGGGAGGCAGGGAGGGCAGTCTGTCGTTGCAGCATCCCGTAGCACAGTATCCCACGGCCGGGGAATGCCACCGCAGGAGGAGCTGAGAAGACAGCTGGTTCTTGGAGGGGCTACACAGGCTTCTCCTCCTGCCATGGTCAGCAGGGTGGGAGTCCTGCCCTCCCCAAACCGGGTGTGTTCCCGCCGGCAAGACGCAGCGCAGGGAGGTTGAGCGGCACGGCACGAACTGCAGGAGCCCGGCCATTGCCCGGCCTCAGAGCACCATCTAGAGATGAAAGCAAGCTTGGCATCCTTGCAGGTCCCGGCATCCCCGCAGGTCCCAGCTCCCCGGGCTGGCCCAGGGCTGCCGCCGGCCCCGGCGCTGATGCGGCACTGCGGGGCTGGGCGGGGGCTGGGGCGGCTGCCCGGGCAGTGCCGTGGGTCAGAGCTGGGGGTCGGGGGTGGAAACGTTTGATGCCGAGGGAAGGCAGGCTCTGAGAGGACTAGCATCCACTGCCAACACCGCACCCATAACCTGCAAAAAAGGTCAGCCCGCCTGACAGCCAGGCCGGGGCTTTCACAAAGAGGCCACTGACCCTGGGAGCAGTTCAGTTATCCGCTACCAGTTTGATTTCTTCTTAGGGAGAAGCCTGCAAAGCCACTCCAGCCCTGGGAAGTTAGGCAGAGACGATCTGGGTTTGGAGTCAGGTCCTTCCAGTCGCCGCTTTGTTGCCTACCTGCCCTCCTGCTGCCTCACAGCCCTGCCTGGTTGCATTTGCTCAATGTACGAGATTTGCTCCCCTTTTCTTATTATTTGGTCCCTTGACGTGGCACACACAACTTAACGGCTGTAGCAGGGTTTTGCTGCCTTTCCCCTGCCACAGGCAGCTGGCCAGCACGCTCCCCTGGCATCAGACGGGCAGTGAAACTGCATGGAGCAGAAAAAAGCCCCCCTCGAATGTGTCCTCACCAGCGTGAGAGCTCTCAAGTAGAGGGTCTGCAATGCCCTGAAAGCTCTTCTGGCAACCAACCTTCTCATACACCCTCAGGATATTAGATAATGACAGCCTGGCTTGCAAACTGTATGGAATCTTGTCTCCTGGGCTTCTTCCAGTTCCTGGGGAAAGCAACACCAGCAGAGCAGTCAGTGGGCCATTAGTGTATTCGCTTACCTTTGACCATGTCCCCTCTAGAAGGAGGCATCTAGTGGGGGCAATGCCTCTGGGCACACAGACCCCAAGTGACTGGCTGTCAAATTCAGGTCAGCGTGGAAAGAGGAAACACGTGTTGCTAAGCAGAACAATGTGATTTCACTGCCCTGCAAAGAAATTCAGGATTAACACAAACGCCATCCTGAAATAGTCTGTGAGACACCAGATATTTGAGCTTTAAAAGTTTTTTTGGCCTCTGAAATTAGCAGGATTATTTTGGTGCTGGCCCCAGATTTGAAATAGCATGTCTTGAAACCTGGGACCTGGTAATATTTGGGTCCCTGGCTCTAGTGCATTGATAGAGTTGTTTGAATATCCCAGTGCTACAGTCACCGAAAGAGTCAGCTGAAGGCCTGTACGATACAAAGCCTCGTTACAGAAGACGTGCGACCGAGAGAATAAGGAGCTTGAAATTGCTCCTGACAGGTGATTAGATGCTCACCCAGCAACAGACTCTGCATGTCTATTCAGGGACCCAACACAGGCCTGCGCACCACTCCTGGGGTATCCAACAGAGGAGGACGAGCTGACGCAGGAACTCCAGAGAAGACTTTGAAGATATATATAACATGACCTGCAGCCTGCATGTGCTTCTCTCAGGGATAAAATAATGAATCAGTTGGAGAGTGGGTGCAAGCACATGACAGGCGATGCAGACCTATAGCAGAACACTTGGTACAACACAGACGGAGCTGATTAAATGTAAGCAAAGAGGAGCCATCATTTAGCTCCAGGCTGCTGGGTTACACCATGTGCCTTTTGCTCTCCAGGACGGTGTTGTGCTCACTAGCCACCAGGCTGCCTTGAATCGAGAAACTTATGTGACCCATACAGCACCGCACGAGGCTGTGGGGGGAAGCGGGGAAGAGCTGTGACGAAAAACAGCTCTGGAGCAGAGAGCTGCAGACACAGGGTGACTGGCTGCACCCAGGGTGCCAGGGTTAAGCAACTGGAGTGGTCAAGGACCTAGCAGTGCTCAGCAAGCTGGTAAGGACCAGTGGGACAGAGCAGTCTGAAGTCAATGGAGGAGGGAAGTCAGGGTGAGAGCAGACAGCAGTGGTTGCTGCAGACGAGGTACAAGGTACGTTGGTGGAGTTGTACTGGCCGGATGAAGCTGTATGCTTCCTACTGCTCAGTTTGAGACACATCTCTCACACAGCAGTCAGATGGTCTCATGAGCTTGAAGTGCACTGGCAGCTGTTGAAATGCATGAGCAGTTTGTGAAAAACATGAGATTTTCTGAGTTATTGTAATTCTTTGATAATTTGTCCCGTAGAGAAGCTTCCAGAGCCCTCACGTCTCCAATGGCCCTGTTGTGCTTGCTCTTGCAGTCGCAAGAGAAGGGGCAGCTCCTGTTCTCAGCCTGAAAGAAAGGGAAGGGCGATGGAAGTGGCTGACAGCAAGGCAAAGGGACTTGCCCAACATCACAAAGCAGTCAGTAGCAGAAGGAGGAATTTAACCTCCCACTGAGGGTTTAACCTGTCACCTCTCTGCACAGCTAGGGACTTTGTGAGCGATAAATTAACCAGGAGTGGTTCCCAGAATAGTGCTCTGCCCATCCTGCAGCTGCAGTGAAGCCGTGGCCAGGATGTTCCACCTCCCTCAGTATGTACCAATGCCCATCACCTTTGTACCACTGCCTACAACTCTAAGTGCTGTGCATATTCCCACCTCCGATACCCCCAGTCTCCAGACATCCAGATGTAGGAACTGGGAGCTGTCAGGCCACAGTGCTTCCCCCAAAATAGCCTACGTGGGGCCTTACAGAGACAAATCAGCACTTTCCAATCACACCCAGAAGTGAACAGGAGGCCATGGCAGGCTCAGACGAGCACGTCCTCAGGTCCCTGGTGAGCAACAGCATGATGCAAAGCAGAAATGAAAATCCACAACCTCGGTCCTTCCAGAGAACGAGTCCCCAGCTGCCTCTCGCCCTTCGCTGCGTGGGACGGGTAGTGAGATGGCCTTTTGTTAATCAGTGCCCTGTGTCTGGTGTTTAGCTGGCCAGGACAGGCTGTCCCTTCCAGAGAAACCCCTTGCATAAGAATTAAAGAGGAGCTGGGCTGAGATGCTGAACTAATCCACCAGGGCATGCTGGGAAGCTGCATTTTAAGCCATTCTCCCTGCCCTTCCGTCTCCCTGTGTGTTGTTTATCTCTCCTGTCCCTCCCACAGCAGTACGTGAATTATCCTGACTGGGCAAGCTGGTTTCATAACCGCCTGCGCTACGTTCAGTCCCTCCACCCCCCGAGTCCACATGGGAGATGCTCGTACATGGGAGGCTTTTTAGCTACCACCGGTTTGCGCTGCTGTGAATAACAAGCCCACACAAACGCCGCTCTCCCCCCTCCACGCGCGCAGTATCTGCATACTGCACACGCATTTCCCTGCTATGGCCACATGTTCGCTCCCCTGGCACACACGCACATGCTCCCAGCGCACGCTTACATCGCAAGCTCCTTGCAAGCACGCCTCACATGTGTGTGATGCTCGGTGAGCTCACCGGTACATGCATAACTGGCACACTTGTCACAGGTGTTCAGAGCTACTGCCCCAGCTGCCCCCCTGCCACGGTGTGCTCCTCATCCGTTGCCCATCGTGTGTGCGTGGTACCTCATCCTCCTTCAGCTGCACCCTTTACACGGGACTTGGGACACAGCTCACCCTTGCCACAGACACGTATGTGTGGCATGTATGTACCTGGCACATGCCAAACACACGCCGTACACAAATGGGGCACTGCACATCATAGGATCGTAGGATAATTCAGGTTGAGAGACCTCAGGACGGGTCTAGTCCAGCCTCCTGCTCAAAGCAGGGTCAGCAAAGAGGTCAAACAAGGTCGCTCAGAGCTTTGTCTGGTCTTGTAAACCTCTACGGATGGAGACTCGACAGCCTCTCTAGGCAACTTTTCCCCATGCTTGACTGTCTTTGGGGACAGAAAGATCTTCCTTGTATTCAAGCTGGACCTCTCTTGTTTCAACTTATGCTTATTGTCTCTCATCCTCCCACTGTGCACCACTGCAAAGAGCTTGGCTCTGTCTTTTACCAAGAATCCCAGGTCCTTTCCCACAGAGCTGTTCTTCATCTGGCAGGTCTCCTGCCCATATCGTGGCCAGGGCCTCTTCCTTCCCAGGTGCAGGCTGTGCATTTGCCCTTGCTGAACTCACAATGTTCCTGCAGACCCAACCCTCCAGCCTGCTTATGTCCCTCCGATGGCAGCCCTGCCCTTGGGCATGTTGACTTGTTCCCCCTCCAACCAGGTGTCATCTGCAAGCTTGGTGGAAGCGTACCCCATCACCTCCTCCAGGTCAATAACCATGTTAAACAGGACAGGTCCCAGGACAGCCCTCTGAGGCACCCCACTTGGTACCAGCCTCTAGGTAGAGTATAGAATCATAGAATCATAAAATTGTTTAGGTTGGAAAAGACCTTTAAGATCATCCAGTCCAACCATTGACCCTACTCTACCAGGTCTGCCACTAAACCATGTCTCTAAGCACCACATCTACATGACTTTTAAACACCTCTAGGGATGGTGACTCAACCACCTCCCTGGGCAGCCTGTTCCAATGCTTGATAACTCTTTCAGTGAAAAATTTTTTCCTAATGTCCAGCCTAAACTTCCCCTGGTGCAACTTGAACCCGTCTCCTCTTGTCCTATCGCTAGTGACTTGGGAGAAGAGATCAGCACCCATCTCACTACAACCTCCTTTCAGGTAGTTGTAGAGAGCAATAAGGTCTCCCCTCAACCTTCTCTTCTCCAGACTAAACAATCCTAATTCCTTCAGCCGCTCCTCATAAGACATGTTCTCCAAACCCATTAACAACTGTTCTCTGAGCCTGACCAGCCAACCAGTTTTTTACCCATCTGCTTGTCCACCTATTGAGACCACAACACCTTTACTTGGATATCAGAACATTGTGGGAGATGGTGTCGAAAGCCGGCTGAATTTGAAATAAATTACTTCCACTACTCTCCTCTCACCCACAGATCCAGTCATTTTATCTAAGAAGGCGATCAGGTTGTACAGGCATGATTTACCCTTGGTAAATCCACACTGACAGTTGCCAGTCACCGTCTCCTCCTTCATGTGCCCAGAAATGTGTTCCAAGAGGACCCGCTCCAGCGGCCAAATGAATCTGACCAGCCTGTAGTTCCCAGAATCAACCTTTTAGCCTTTTTTTGAAGAATGCATTATTTGCCTTTCTCCAGTCATGAGGTACCTCCTCTGATCTGTACTTCTGTATCTAGCCTCTCCTCCAACCAGCCTCCCAAACACAAGCCATTTCACAGCTGCATTGCCTCCCACCTGACCAGTCCTATACATCATTCGGTCTGACCTGCAAATCTTCCTACAGGACTGAATGTGGCTTCTCAGTTCTCTGTTGCTTTGCTCTCACTGTTCCTAAGAGAGACAGAGAGGCCTGTGTCTCTAAGCCCCAGGCTTGTTTCTCTTCTCCTTTGGATGCATAGCCTTTCACGAGAGGCTTTAAGAAGTTCACACTGCTGCCAAAAGACATCCTTGGTGTCATGCAGAAAGGGAGAGGGGAGCAGAGCAGCTCAATCTCACCCCTCCAGGAAGATGGGACAGGGCTGCCCCAGCTGATGGCTCTGCTACAGGTCATGGCCACGGGGCAAAAGCCCAAACAGAGAGAGGGACCAGTTCAGCTCCTTTTCTCCAAAAAATACGAGGGTTGGAGTTTCTTAAAGGCAGAAGTGCTGCTTTCAAGGTGAGGAGGAATCCACAAGACTTGGCAAGGCAGAGGTGGTGCCTCCCCTTCATCCCTGCATCTTTCCCAGGCTGCTGGGCCAGGTTGTCCCACCACCCCCTAGGTACTCAGGTGCCTTGGTGCCCAGGGAGCACTCAGCATGCAGCCGAGGAGGATGAGGTTACACGTCTTTAAGCAAGATCCCACTGATTCAGCCCTGAGTCCAGGTCCTCCCAAGAAACCTTGGCCCTGTCCTGTGGCCCTCTGCTACGCCTTTCCTGGCCTGACAGAGCTTTGAGGGTGCACCTGAATATTCCTGGGTGATTGTGTTTTTTTCCATTAGGTCTTTCTTTTTTTTTTTTTT
>VYXH01004099.1:107175-130021 GCA_013397275.1 Burhinus bistriatus
AGGTTGTGTAGTATATTGTAGGTGTCTGTGTAATGTTGGATATTCACGTATGCAAACGCTCACGCAGAGCACACACTCGCTTTGAGGTTGTATGTGTGTTAATCCCGTATGGAAAACTAAATGGTTTAACTGAATGATTGCCCTGCAGCCCCTGGGAACGCTGCCTTGGCTGGAGAGCACAGGAAGGGTGGCAGGGCAGGGGGGGGTNAGATAAGGCAAAATGACAGCTGTGCAAGACCGTGATTTTTCACTCCATTATCCTGCTTCCCGCTTCCACCCCCTCGCCCTGGAGCATTTTTTAGATTCCCTTTTGGAGCCTGTTGCTTAATCAGCTAGAAGGGCTGCTGCCTAGTTGTGCGAGAAACCCTTCTTAACCTGGCTCCTGCCTGTCCCAAAAGGGTGGGACCAAATTTAGGCTTGGGGCTGTGGTGTTGCAGAGAAGTAACCGCTCTGCCCTGGTGTGGAGGGGACCTGTTGCCCAGCTTCTGCAGCTTGCTCGGCTGTGCTTGCCCCGGCTGGGAGTTGGACTTGAGTGGAAGTGCTCAGGGTTCGCAGGCCTGGGCAAACGTGGCCATGAAGGAAGGAGGTTCGAGAGCTGTCTTCCTGACAGTGGTGTGACGGATTCCCGGGGACACAGACCTTTGATCGTTTATTGGAGTAGGAGTGTAAGCAAGTCAGATGTATGTTAATGTGGTTATACAGAACAGCAGGCAGCGGATAAAAATCATGTCTGTTTGCTGCGCCCTCACCCAGGTACGCCTGCCTCCTGGTTTGGTTCCCAAGGCTCTGCCTACATTCCTTGTAGTAAGAAAGTCAGAAATAGCCACAGGGTTTTGTAGACTTTAGACGCACAGAAACCCACATGCATAAGTAAATACTAGTTGAGGGGACTCCACCTCTTAAGTGTTTTGTGTGTGGTTTCTGGTGACTGGAGCTCTGCTTTCAGGGTTCACAATGTCCCCTGAATGCCTTGATAGGATTATTTCCCTGTATGTCTCTGCAGCCCGTCCATTCCTCTTTCTGTAATCCCATCTCCTGGGGCAGGAGGAGCAGCTCTGGGTTTATAGTATGCCCAGAATCCTGTAGCTGGGATTATTTTTTTGTGTACTTGGGTCTCACAAGGCCATTCCTCCCTCCTTTTCCTTCAGTGATGCTTCCTTCCCACTGAGCTCCAGCAAGGGAAAGTTCCTCTCACCTACTTGTGAAAACATGAATCATTCCTCACCTTTCCTGTCCCCAACAGGCTCTGTGTCTGCATTTTGTAAGCTAATAATGTGGCAGTGCATAAATTAGGAGTGTGGCAAATCCCTCTAAAAGGAGCCGCATTGGCTGTCTCAGGAAGAGGCATGGTTTCTAGAAGAAGTTGGTGGCCATGGAAGGGGCAAGGGAAGAGGGGCTGTTAAGGGGGGAACTGCTGGAACTGTGTTTGGCCAAGGTGTTTGCAGCAGAAGCTGAGGTTGGCAGGGAGAACAAACTCTGTGGCCGTGGTCCTTCCACCTAGTTGGTTTTCTGTGGAAGGTGAGTAGGCTAAGCCTGGGCATGTCGATGGGGTATAGCAGGTCAAAGGGTTAGCTAATCACCTCAGGTAAAGGGATGAGGAAAGGCCTGAGCTGCTAAAAACAAACAGCCAACACACCTAGGTAGGCAACAGAGAAGGAGAAGCTCAGGTAGACTGAAGGAGACTGATCCCATCAGCAGAAGTGTGTGAAGATAAGCAAATGACATTCCTAGTCAGTGCGCGCCTTGCAGGGTTCAGTTCAGTGAGATGTCTCCTCCCTGTCCCCTGTGCTGGCCCCCGCCTAGGGTGATGGAGTCGCTTGCTCCTGGCAGTCTGTCTGTCTCGCACAGCCCTTGGGTCCTGTGCTTCACTGCCAGCGAGTTGCTGGTCTAGGGCTGGGCCAGAGAACACTCCTTCTCATAGAGTTTATTATGCCTGTCCCTTCTGGTGCCTCACGTGGTTATTACTGTCCAGGTGCCGGGTACTGTAGGTTATAAGGAGCAGTACCATCTCTCTTCACAGTAGTGTGAAGTGATCACCCACTGAAACCGTCCTAGGAAGGGTTTCCTGCCCCCTCCCAGTCTCTGGACAAAATGGTGGGGAAGAGATTAAGTCGTTCTTCATTCCCATAATGGGAACATGGAAAACATGCTTGAAAGGGTCATGTTACTGCAGCGTTTCTAGCTCATGCTGTCCCTGGACATCCAGGAGATCAGGAGAGGGGATAGAGGCCATGTAGTAAGTGAAGTATTTCAAGATTAAAAACTGTACCCAGCCTGTGGGTGAAGTGGGGAGGTCTCTTCTGTAGTCTTACATGATTCACTTCCTGTTTCTGCTCTGACACTGCGCTTTCTGTGCTTCTTTTCTCAGCACGACTGAACCATGGAGCTTCGAGTGGGGAACAAATACCGGCTGGGCAGAAAGATTGGCAGCGGTTCATTTGGAGACATTTACCTAGGTGAGTGTGAGTCTCTGTCCTTCCACCTGCAAGATTGTTTTTCTCAATTGCGTCATTGTTTTGGGGTTGTTTTTCTTGCCTGTTGATATTTGTGCGCACCATGTAAGGTTGGAGGTGGTGGAGAGAAAAAGAACTTCAAGGAATACTGCTAGTTGGTGCTGGTCTTCTGATGGCAAAGAAAGTGGGATGAGCTCAGCTTTACCTCACAGGTATTGGAGAGACAGTGGTGTTTGATCAGACTGATTTAGATTTGGACTATTCAGAGCATATTTGTCATACACCCTACTCCAGCTCTCTCGCTTCCTTTTCTTGAGCTTGGGTGTGTGGGGGTGGTGGAAATGGCTGTTCCTTCAGGGTAGAAGGAATAAAGTTTTGGGAAGATTGGTAGTGGAAGAGGTGGTCCATCACCTGTGAGAGAGGTCTTAGACCACGAGATATAAAACAGGTCAGAGAGGCTGGCCTGGTTAAAGTCCTGGGGCCCTGATCTGTTAGGTCTGTAATGGGATTTAGAGTTAATGTCTGGAATGACCTGAGCTGGGAGCTCAATGGACAGAGCCCATGAGACGCCGTGTTTCCTGTTACCACAGCAGGTCATTTGGGGAGAAGCTCTTCCAAGCTAGCACGCTGATGTGTAGATATGTTCCCTGATGCTTTGCCTGCTGATGTTTTTATTGGCTCAAACCATGTGGGGCCAGAGTGGTGAGACTACCCAGAAGCCTGATCGATCAGTCCATGAGAGCTGGCGTGGCTTTACCTGTCATCTAGTTCTCACCGCTATCTGTTTAGCTGTAGTCCTGCAGGCCAGCAGAATGATTGCCCTCTCTCTTCTTGGTGTTTGCAGCCTTTGGGTACTTACAGATGGTCGTCACATGCTCCTTGACTGTTAATTTGCTCAGTTGAGTTGTATTTTGCTTCCCAGTACATCCACTAATCCTCACTCTTGCTGCTCCTTCAATTTTTTCCCAGTCTGTCCATCTGCTGAGCAGCTTGGAACCTACACAGCATTTGAGGTGTGGCATTTCTAGTGGCTGGCAGTGAAGGGCTGCCCTTGCGAGATCTGTAACGTGATGCCTCTGCATAGACTGCTTTGGGTCTCCTTAGCTTCCCCCATCAGCAGCACTCTACTGGGTTGCAGAATTGGCCTTAGCGCACTGCCAGCTGTATTGTAGGAGATCTCTTCTAGGTTCTGCAGCATCTTCCCATCCCTTCCTGAGTTCCATTCGTTGAATATCTCTTGTTCAGGTTACTTTTCCCCATGTTTGTAAATTGCCTTCTGTTTTCTGCCTCTGGTGTCTATCTTCCCATTCCCTCTTGCTTTATCTTTTGATTGGTGTTGGCAGCCTCTCTTGATTAAGTATCCTGTGGGAATCATCAGTAACAGGCTTTGTTGCCACCTTTATCCAGAGCATGAACAAAGACAATAAATAATGGATCTGAGATCCCAATTCGACTGTGTGTTGCCTTTACTGCAGCCTACTCCTGTATGTCACTCCTCTGTGGCCCCCCAGCCAGTTAGTGTCTCAGGTGACAGTGCTTTTAATTCCCAGGTGCTAGGGTTTGAGGAGTGATAGCCTAGACACAGCATTTTCCACCTACACAAGAGCTTGAAGCCTTCCAGGCCCTCTCTAGGACAGTATAAGTTGTCAGGATCTTGCGAAACATGTGGACTACATGGGGAGAAAGAAGGAAGGGACTGAATGGAGAGGCCTGATACTGTATTCCTCTGCTCCACCTAACAGGTCATCCACCTGTACAAAGGGGGCATGGAAAACAGGCTCTGGTGAAGGGATTGTGCCCGCCTTGCCTGTAACCAAGCAACAGGAGAGGCAGAGGAAGCCCCAGTGGCCTAGTGTGGTGAGCACAGTGAGATCCTCCAATTGCTGAGTTCAACCAAGTTACTTGAATGCAGTATCAAAGCCCTTGTGATGTTCATTGAGGTGCAGGCCAGCATGTTTTGAAGCAGTGATAGTGAGACTTCCTGGAGCCTGGGTGACTCCCCAGCCTGGAGGGATCGGGTATGTAGTCTCTGATGGTGCGTCTGGAGGACGCTTGTGCTCATGATATCCTCTCACAGTCTGCTCTGCAGACAGAGGGACTAATTCACGAGGACTTCTCTCCTGCACCAGATTCACCTCACAGTCCTCTCTCTTGATAATGGTGTGGAGATGGAGCAGAGACAGACAAGTCTTGTCTGTCTCTGAAGGTGCGGCATGGGTGAGCTGAGTTTATCCCCAGCTTCTCTCTTTCAGGATGTTAGTACCTTCACCTGCTCTGTGACCATTGGGCACTGTGTGCTGTGCTCTTTGGGATTTGTTTTGGGGTTTTCCTTTTGGAAGGAAACTTGAATTTCTACATGGACGGACACAAAGGATGGATTCCTGTTAATCCTCGTCCGGCGCTTAAAGCACAGTGCCTTGCTTCCATGCCGTACCTTGGGGGTATTCTCCCCACGTTGGCTTGGGAGGGTGTGGGGTTGAGATCAGGCTGCCCATGGGACTTGGCTAGCCCATTTGTCTCTAAAAAAGCTCACTCAGAAGAGGAAAACCCAGTTTGCAGAGGAATTGCTGAGACCTTTGGGCCATCGGAGGAGAGGTGCTTTGTCAGAGGAGTTGGCCGAGAGGCAGGGCAGGGTTGCTGGATGTGGTACCAGTGTCGAATGTTGGGCCGGGCCGGGATGCACTGGAGGGGACACATGGTGGTGGAGAGGAGCTGGGCAGACAAAGCATGCTGGGACCTGCGGTGGCTGGGGACAGTTCCTGGTGGCAGGCTCCTCCCTTGCTAGGAGGGGAGTGCCTTCCCTTTGTTTCCTAGCCTGTTAACTCTCTCTTGCCCTATCTGACTTCTTCCATCTGTTCTCAGCCCTCCTTTCTTCCCCTGCCAAGCTGATGAGAGGGGAGCAGGGGGCCGTGCCTGTTGGCTTGCCTGATGTGCTGGGAGGGCGGTGTTTATTGTATCAGACATGCAGCAAGGCTTCCACTCCAAAAAGATCCTGTTTAGCCTGTGACATCCTCTGTCCCTGGGGCCCCGTTTCAAACAGCTCATGATGAATGAGTTGAATTTGTGCAGCCCCCACAGCGGAGCGAGACTGGGGGTGGATGTTAGGAATTATCCCCAATCCTACATACTTCTCTTGAGTGGCTGAAGCTAGGCAGGCTCTGCTGCATTTGTCTGAAATGTGGTGCTTTCCAGTCTGGAACGGGAGCAGAGAACTGTTGCTTTTGTACTTATATCTTTAAAAAAGATGGTGGTTAAAGCATGGAACAAAGGATCAGAGAGACTCCTATCCTTAAATTCCCTCCTCACTTGTAGTAGTCTCAGTCTGGGTAGATCTCTAGCCAAGAAATGGTAAAGGGAGCAACCTGAAGACAGAGAGGGGTTTGGGGAAGGGGTGAGCCTGAAGTGTTCAGTTGGTGACCCCCTCAGCAAAGACTGACTCCTTATTAGGTCCAGTTGGTCCTGCCTTTGCTGTCGCAGGCCACAGGGTTGTTTCTTCTTTTTCTAAGAGACTAACACCTATGTTTGGGCTATGGAGAGTGTGGGGCTGAAGGCCATGTCGATCATTTGAATGGCATATTCACATTTTGCAGAATATAAGTTTTCTTGACTCTTACCCCTCCTTTCCCTTTTCCTGCTTTACATACTCACAGATAGCACTCCCCACCTGCAGACAGCCTAGTAGATGGATGCATCGTCATCTTCCAAAACACACAGGGTAATGTGGAGTTGAGAACTTGCTCATCTTTCCAATGTTCAGCTTCAGGGAGTAGGGTTCATTCGAGATGCTAATGCTACTGCTGCCAAAAGTTAGCAAGACTTATCATTGTGTGTTTGTCAGCAGATGGACTAGGAGAGGGAAAAATTCCCCCACGGAATGGAGAAGAGAGCTGCTGCAGAGCATTTGGAGGAGAGTCTTCACAAAGGCAGGGGAAAGAGAGAAGGGAAGGAAGCACTCATCTGTTTGGATGTCCTGGGTGTTTCCATGCTCAATGAGGGCCAGTGATTGAACGCTAATTTAAAAGGTCGATACTAGTCCAGGGCCACATTCTGATTGTAATCTGAGCCCCTTTTCCTGCTCTTTTCCTCCTTGCACTCCTGATGCTTGTAAGAAGGGTCCTGTGGTGGAGTAAAGGGAATGTACAGTCTTGTTTTGCTGGCCAGCAGTTTTTAAGTGGAAAATGCCAACATCTTTCCAAAAGTAACCATTGGACAAATGGTTCTAGCTCTCAGGATGGCTTTTCCCCTCTCGTTTCTCTTGGATCTTCAGTAAAAACCCTTATTAAATTCATCTTGTTGCTTCTCCTTCCCCTCCCTAGGAGTACCCTAAATAATTCCTCTCCCTCCTTAGTGTTTACAGCCTTCAAATATTTGCAGACTGTTGTCATGTCCCATTCTTCATCCCCACCCTTCTTAGTTGTATCTCTTGTCTATGTTACATATTTAGCTCTTTTAATCTTTCTTAGTAAATCAATCCCTCTAGGCTCCCATCATTTTTGTTCCTCTCTTACAAATTCCTAGCAGCTTGTCTGTCTCGACCCAGTGCTGTAGTATCTAGATGACGTGTTTTTGCTAGCAGGCAGCTCTTGGCTAACTTTGTGTACAAGCCAGAAGTCTTCCACAGGAGGTGGATCTCCTTAGGATCCAGAGAGAGAAAGTATCCAGTTGTGTGAACATTTCCTTCTTCTGTTTGGTCCGTGGCTCTGGAAGTGGTTTGTGAAAGAGGATGGATGGAAACATCTCTCTACAGCTGTCCTTGTGGACTCTGAATGTCATCACAGGGATCAAGAGGCGTGAATTAACCAGACCTACCAAACTAGCTATGGGATATCTACAAAACATCACCTCTGACTCCAGCTTATGTTTGGCATGCGTGTTCTGGAGTAGTTTATCTTATGACAGTGTTCATAAGCTGATCGTGATCAGAGCTGCTCTCTGATTTGTGTTTGAGTGCAATTTTTAATAGTTCCGGATATGAGGAAGGGCTTGTCTGTGTGTCTAAGGCAGGCGTGGGAGCGGGGGGGAGAGAAGCAAGTCTTGAGTGTCATTCCCGTGACCTGTGTACAGATCTTCATTCCTTCCATTTTAGGATGATGTGAAACATCTGGAATCCTCTCTGCTAGTATGAGAGAAAGACCAGCCTTTTACTCCTTTGACAGTGCACTTTGGGACCAGCGTGCTGCCTTTCGTTTGCTGGCAGCTCAGTTCTTTTCAGAAAGCAGCGCGTGGGGTGGTGGTTTTGTGTCATTGCAAACTATCTAGCAATACCTTCAATAAAGGCGTCTGAGTAGCTTAATTCAGTACCAGATTCAGTTTATTTCTTCACACTTCTAATTTAGGATATAGCGAATGTTTCTGTGTTGGGAAAAGATAAAGGTATCATTAAAGCCCTCAGGAGAGGGAGAAGCTGGAGATTTGGGAATTGTCTGCATTGAGCAGGTCAGGGCTGTGGAGAAACCTGGAGGTAGCTGGGAATGTTAGCAATGTATCTTCCTGAACTAATTTGCTCTGTTGAAACAATGTACCCTAGGTAACCAGCAATTTTGCTGGGGAAGAGGTACTCGGTATCACTGCCTGTGGGGGCTGGCTTGTGTTCAGGGGCTAGGTATAGGATCAAGGACAGCTAAAACTTCCACTCAGTTTAGGTACTGCTGATACATACAGATTGACGTCCTAAAGTCTGGCACTTTTTGAGATAATGAGGCAGTTAACACGTTGTAGGACTGTTGTTTTGGCCTGGCTGGAGGATCAGAGCTGGTTTCCTGTTTATGTGCCTTCCTCTGGGTTTGCCTTTGCAAATGGCAGTGCAAACTCTGTATGAAGTGGTTGAATTTCATTTCTGTCACAGAGAATAAATTTCAGGGCACATCTTAAGGTTTTAGCATCTGTACAGGCCTTGTTAAAAGTGTTTAGCTTTAGCGGAGGCTTGCGCAATCTTCATTTCACCCTCATTTCTATGCAGGAGCCAATATTGCAACTGGTGAAGAGGTGGCCATCAAACTGGAATGTGTCAAAACCAAGCATCCCCAGCTCCACATTGAAAGCAAGTTCTACAAGATGATGCAGGGAGGAGGTGAGATGGAGATGAAAGGATGGGGCCGGGGGAGTGGTTGAAGAAGGAAATTATTCTGGAGGGCCTTAGAAAGGAAATGATTTGGTGTTACATATGATCTTTTCAGCAGGGGATGCAGCAGTTTTCCTCTGTTCCGTGGGCTTAATCTTTCTCTTTCCCCAGTGGGTATCCCCTCCATTAAGTGGTGTGGAGCAGAGGGGGACTATAATGTGATGGTGATGGAGCTCTTGGGGCCCAGCCTGGAAGATCTCTTCAACTTCTGTTCCCGCAAATTTAGTCTCAAGACAGTTCTGCTCCTGGCAGACCAGATGGTGAGTTTCCTCTGAAGCATTTGTGCCTTCTCTCCTTTTCCATGCCTTCTCCTCCCTGTCCCTGCTCAAGAACTTGGCTTTTTTCATTTAGCAGCAAGTGGCCGCCAGGTTTCTATTTCTTGATGAAGCTGGGGCCTGGAACCTAGGCAGTGCTGGCTTTCCTTGATATCCACCTCTCCTTCCTTTCCCTGCTGCTCACCCTATATTAATGTTGCATGCATTAGCTTTTGCCTGTGTGATGAACAACTGGCGTCACTACCTGTCTTGACTCAGCTGCCTGTGCCCTGGGTTTAAGACCCTTATCTGTTCTGGACCCTCTCCTTTCCTAGCCTGGCTAAGCTTGAAAGTTGACTTGTATCAATACTGAAGCTCAAAGTTTTAGTCCATACGAACTTGCTTCCCAGCCTTCCTTGTGCTGCTAATGGTGACCTCCCCAGATGGAGGGCTGGGCTGGTGTGCAGGATTGAATTCCATCTCCATTCTTCATTTCCAGATCCTTCTGCCTCCAGAGGGTGTCTTTTTCCTTGACTGTCATCTCTGGTATTCTCTGCAAAATGTCTTTCCCTGCTCTGACGTGTCCTGAGTCAGTGTCCTGGACAGGATACTTTTTTTAACAGATGCAGTTATGGTAAGTTACCTTCTTGCTTGTCTCACTATTTATTTATTTATTTTCCCCCTCCAGATCAGCCGTATTGAGTACATTCATTCCAAGAACTTCATCCACCGGGATGTGAAGCCAGACAACTTCCTTATGGGCCTTGGCAAAAAAGGCAACCTAGTATACATCATTGATTTTGGTTTGGCCAAGAAGTACCGAGATGCCCGGACCCACCAGCACATCCCTTACCGGGAAAACAAGAATCTGACTGGCACAGCCCGTTATGCCTCTATCAACACCCACCTGGGAATTGGTGAGCCTGCTGTTGCCCCTTGGTGGGGCTTTCCAGGGGAGGTAGTGTGTCCCCAGAAGGAGGGGGGTGGGTTCTGTGCCTGGCTCCGCTGCTGAGCTGTGCTGCAGTGGTGGGCAAATAACTGTTATGGCTGTGTTACCTTGCCTGCCTTTTGTGGCACTCTGAGCTCCTGAAGGCGGAAATTGTCTACCAGTACGTGTTTGTGTGCTGCTTAGTACAGTGGGGCCTATTTAGCAGCACGGCTGTGACCTCCCTGACTTTACTACTAACTCTGCCTTCTGCAGTTTTTGCTGGCTGATTAGATATGTAAAGAAGACGTTCACAGGCACTGAGCCTTTAGGGATATGTGCAACTGAATCCCCTCTTGTTGACTCCTGAGTGCCTTCATTAGTGATTATCCTGTGGCTGTCAGAGCTGGATGATACAGGCCCATTGCAGTATGGTCATACTTGCGTTACCCACTGCTGAGGGTGGGGACAGTGATGTGCTGGAAGCGTACAAGAAGCTGAAATGAGGGGAGGCTTCCTACTGCCTGGACATCCAGCTTTTGTGATTGAGAATTGGCTGTCATGGGCCACACACATGTCTGTGAACCACACTGCCCCGTTCACCACTGAGAGAGATTGAAGCAGCTTTAGGGGAGGTAGGGCTCTGCCCTTAGCGTCTATGGCTAGTACCATGGGGATAAAACTAGGGAAAGACTGCTGAGAGTTCAGCCAGGTCTTACACTGGTGATGGCCATCATCCCAGGTTCTGTAAAAACCTTGTGCAGGTTAGTACCCACTGCACTTAAACCTCCTGAAGTCACATAAGCTCTTGTCCTGGGCATGACCCCAGGATGCACAACACCAGATTGCTGTGAGGAACAGAGGTGAAAAATCTCTTGCAGTTCTCTTTTCTGTTCCCTGACCAGAAACTTCTCTCCGGTGTGTGACCTCTGTCCCCTGCTAAAATTTGGGTAAACTTTGTCTGTCCACAGTCTGAGACTTTCATAGTTACTGTGGGGTCTGGTCTGAGCAGGCTGACTTGGTTCTGCAAGAGAAGAAACACTGAAGCTGCCCTGGCTGAGGACCCGGGAAAGCAGCTGCTGTGCTCACAGCTCAGTTCGTGTCTCTGGGAGACCTTTTACTGAGATGTATAAGCTGGGAATTTGAAAATCGGAGCAGGAAACTCAAACCTTAGAACTAACAGCTTCCACAGGATTTCATGTCCTCATTCTTCCTAGGGAAAGCTTCCCATTCTCCCCTCTTGCAGATAGTTTCTTAGAAATCTGGAGTCAAGACTTGACCTGCAGAAAATAAAGCAGTTTCCCACTCTCTTCCTTGCTTAATACTGTATGACTGTAGACTGCAAAATGCGTTATTTATATCGAAATGGGGAGTGTTGTGTATTGAGAGTGAGCTGTGATCTCCTGACCTCTTCCACATAGTAAAAATAGTTCTCGTAGAACTTTCCAAGTTGGTCTTCTGTATTTTGGCTTGACCTGCTTATATATAACTGACTCTCCATTGAATTCTTGGTCAAGATTTCCACAGCTATGGTAACTGCCACAAAGAGACATGCACAAAATAATTCTCACTGCTATGTCTGTCAATACTTTTGTGTGTGCCTGCTCTGTCTGAAGTGATCATGAGAGACTAAATGTTTGGTTGTGGGGTTGCTTTTTCTTTTTGAAGGACTTTACTATTCATCCCACCCCAACTTAGCCCTTTACTACTGGTGCTTGGTTTGTGTATCAGGATGAACAAACAATGTCTGAACACTAATCCGAGGGCAAACTGCATATGCCATCGGTCCAAGCACAGCCATCGCTCTCTTCATGCCCTTTGCTTTGGGAAGGTCTGGGTGTGAGTTACTCTGCGCAACAGGTCTCGGGTGTATTATCTCCACGTTGCAGATAATTCCCCTGAATGGCATAAAGGTTACATGGCTTGCCTGGAGGAAAGGGGATGGGGGTGTCAGGGTTGCAGGTGGAGTTCCTGTTTCTCAAGACCTTGCCACAGGGTGTATGACAGATACGTTTGTGAGTTAGCAGCATTGCCATGGGAACCGTCACTCTGAATTTTTTGACTTTTCAGAGACTAAATTCTCTGTCTTAATGTTACATTAATATGGTTTAGGGAGAGGGAAGGAACCAGGTGCCCGGGTATTCGTGTGACAGGAATAGCAAATGAATAAATGCCTTTATTTGAATGTGCAAGCTAAGGGTTGGGCATTCCGATGTCTGGAGGAAACACATTCTTTTCCCAGTGACTGGGGAAAAAGTAGGAGGCGAGATCGGGGAGGGTTTCCACAGCTGGAGACTTGCTGTTGGGGGAGTCATTGGACTGTGCAGGCTTTGGTTCACGCATTCCAGTCAATTTTCACATACTCTGGGGATGAGAGTCCGTTGCACCCTCTGGAGCTTGTAAAGTCTGAAATAGATGCCCAGGGGTACCCAGGAGACGGTCTTGGAAGAAGCCTGGTGGGCTCTGTCTGGATAACAGAGGCTAGGGTCGGTGGGGGCAGTTCCTCCCCAAACCCATGTCCTAGATGGCATCAAAGTAGGCTGTGTAGAGCATAAAGTCCTTCTGCTCATCCTGCCCTCTGTCACCTATTCCAGATTTTTGTGTGGTTTTAAAGGCTGTTGCCATGCAGTGGGGAGAGAAAGGGGAAGCGTAGTCCCAGCATGCGCAAAACCAGATCTGAGTATGTAGTCAGGAAAACATTGCGTGGTTAAGACTGCTTGCAGCTGGGCTGGCACCAGTGAAGACAGCTGATTTCTAGGGAGTCCTGCATGGGAACAGCATTGCTTTGGCTAGGATCAGGGTGAGGGGAAGCACTGTCCTGGCAGACCAGGAGGCACTTTACAATGCAAACAAGTTCTGTCACGAACCTTGCATCCAAGGCAACCAGTCCTCGCTCTCCTGTCTTTGCCCAAGCATGTCTTCCCCAGGTAACTCACCATCCTGCTACTCACCCCTGACTCAGCTTCTTCTGAGGACCCTGCTTTGGGAAGGGAGTGAGGGTGCAGGCTGGCTGGGAGCCTCCTTGGGAGTGGGAGGGAACTGGCACCAGATTGCTTGCAGAGTGGGTTGGGTTTGAGGGGTCATGCTGAGTTGAATGGGAAGGGTACCTTGTGTTTTTTGTTGGAAGGGGTTTTGTGAGTGAGGGAGGAAAGGATGAGCATCTTATAAAAGTAGCAGTCCTTCATCTATTGTAGGCGAGCTGAGAAGCTGAAATAAAATGGAGAGAGGAAGTGTGATGTGGTGTCACAGGTCATGACTGTAATCCTGCTTCTGGACTGACTTGCTCTGGGCATGCATTCAGGTCACTTGTGTTTCTCTTCTCAAACTGTAAAGTGAGATCTTTTGCCTTTGTCCCAGGCATGCTGTAACAGTCAACAATTGTCAAGCTTCTAAAATTGGAAAGTAGTGATGTTAAGTAACATTTCTTTGGTTTGTAGAGGTCAACTTTTTTTTTATAACTAATTAATTACTCCACTTCTGCTGTCTAGTGTTACCTAGCATCCTGTGGCTGTTGGTATATGAGGCCAGGCAAAAAAATTTAATAAATTTCTAGATAGCTTGGGGACATGTGATAGTAACTGAGGATGAAATAAAGAAATGGGATGTAGGAACTGTTGTTCTTCACTACCATCCAAGGATGATTCATTCAGGATCTTGTAGTTAGGGTTACAGGTGAAAGACAGCTACAATGTTTTGAGGTAGCTTGACAACTGTGACCCATCGTGTTGGTGCTTCAGGCTCCTCGTGGATTTGAATCTCACTGAAATTGTTTAAGTGGGCTACAATGACTGCATGTACCTGAGAAATGATACTTCAGGGGTGCGACACAATCAGACAGTTATCGTCCAGCATTTTAGTAATTGGGTGTCCTGCTTACAGTTATTCTTCCTCTGTGATATTGCTGTGTTAAGGCATAGCTAAGGTGTGTTTGCATGCATGTAATGGATACTAGTGAGCTGCCAAGTTTGGTTTTGTAATCCTTCTCCTTGCCTCCAGTAAGGACATGTAGCATCTCCCACTGATTTCAGTCTCCCTAACCTCAAGTCTGGCCTTCCCCAAATCACTAGGACTGTGCCTAGACATACGTTTGCAGAATGTCTCCTGTTGTTCTGGATGGGGTTGGTGGCTGTGCTCAAAGCTGCTGTGCTCCATGCAAATGGACATGTATGGTTCAGCCTACCTTAAGCAGTGTGGAGTTCAAGCAAGATTTTGGAGGCAAGATCCTGATTTACTTCTAAAAGGATGATTTGTCTGTTCGGTAGGTTTCTGTGGTTCCTGCCCTGCCTTTCCCTACTCCTCTGAGGGGCGCTCCTGTGCTCCAGACAGGGAACCCAGCGTTACAGGCTTTAAAGCTACAGCAGTGTTAAGTTGAGGGCTGGCAAATTGCAGGATTGAGGTTACCTTTGTGACCTGTGCTTTCAGGCCCTGAATGTGCATTCTGACTCCCATTTCCACAGGCGTCCTGTCTCAGGATGTAGGTCATTATCAAATATTATTTAGTTTTATTTACTTGGTATGCGTACTGTGTAATTGCAGCCCTCTTAGAGCACACATATCCCAGCCTTAGGCTAAATGCAAACCTGGGGGTTTCTTTTCCCTTTTCCCTTCCTAGCATCTAAGCATCTCCCAGCCAGTACTGTAGTTATCTTTGGCAGCAGCCTGATAAGATTAGGAAGTATTAGCCCCTTTAAAGTGGGCAACTTGAGGCAGTAAGCTAGAGAGGTCAAGAAATGCTGTTATTTCTGCATGTTCCAAGTAAGACACTTTAGGGATCTGCATGTCTGCTTTCTCCTCTACTCCTGTCTTGGAACATGACATTTTTATGGCATTTCATGGACTTTGAACCAAAGGCTCTCTCCTCTCAGTTATGGAGTGATGACATCCTCCTTTTCTTCTGCAACCACAGTGCTTTTTTTTTTTCCCCTGCCCTAAGAGTTTTAATTTGCTGAGCCTCCTAGTCCTCAAAAACACTAGGAAGTTATGAGAGGCGTGCAGGAGAAGAAAGGCCCATGGTGACCCACAGCTTGCGTCAGTACATCTGGACATCTAGATCTGTGACCTGCTACAGCTATTCCTTTGTCAGGGTTTGGTTCAGCGAGTAGAATAAGGGGTAGCTGTAATAATCTACTGGCCTTTGGATGGGACGGGTGGTAGCAGGTAACTGATACTGAGAATTAACCCACAGACCAATACCTAATCTGCATCATCTTCTAGGACATGGCACTGAATCCAGCAAAACATGCTGTAGCAGTTAATGAATCTAATAGATGAATCTCTTTAGTCTTTCCTTTACCTCTGTGCTCTCCCTCGAGCCATATTTTGCTTCTGTGTTATCCGCATAAGTTGTTATTCTCAAGATGTAAAGTACTTTCTTCACAGGGTTTATTTTATTTTATCTGGGGGGGGAAACAGGGGCAAGAGCTTCTTGGCAAAATTTGTAGATGAATTTGTAAGCATGTTGGAGGAGCTGGGAGGAGTTTGACAAGTTAACCAGTCAACATTTTCAGTTGCTGAGATTCTGCATCAATTCTGTCTTGAGCTAACTTGCAACTTAAAATGGCCATTCCAGAGAACAAGTTCAATGTGGAATGTTTTTGTTTGGGAAATAATTTTTTTTATTTCATAAATAAGCATCTAAAAGCGGGCCCTTACAATGGCATATTAAGGGCAGCCGTTGCTCTGAAGTAGTGTTGGTAGTGATGCCAGTTACACAGTCATTCCCCATTTGGAGAGGAACCTTTTGTTCTAAGTATACCTCTCAATTCATGCCTCTTTCCTCCACAGCTTGAAAAATGCCACCAGTCCAGAAAGATCTTTGCACAGTATTACATGTTAAGCTTCTCTAAACTGTCAACAAAGTCGTTTACCACAAGAAGGGGTCGCTAGTTCCTCATTTCTTCCCTGTGTAAAGAGTTTCAGCAGGTTAATTAGAAGATGTGTTTGAAAGGGTTGTGTTTGACTTACCTCTGTTAACTTTGTCTTTCCTTGACTACCTCTGCCATGACTAATCCCCAGGGTGAAGTATCATTCTGGGTGGAGAAGTGTAGGTGCCCTTCCTCTGGGACTGGGAAGAGGAAAGTAGGCAGTATTGCTGCAGCACTTCTTGAGCTGTTGAATTCTTGTGTGAATTAAGGCTTGTCCAAGTCAGAGTAATTACTCATTTATGAAGTGGGTTGGGCTGTATGGGGAGAGAAGCGCTTTAGCTCTGGCAGTATGAACATCCCCACAGGAATTTGTACTGGAATGTCTTCTAGAAGTTTGTCTATCCATAGAAATCTACTAGAAAGAGGGGTTGTTTCTTTTGTTCCGTGTTCACCTCCAAAGCTGTGTGACTGCCAAAGCAGTTTTGGTTGCTGCTCACTCTTTACCTCTGTGTAACTTCCTCCCACAGAACAAAGTCGCCGTGATGACCTGGAGAGCCTGGGCTATGTGCTCATGTATTTCAACCTGGGCTCCCTGCCCTGGCAGGGCCTCAAGGCTGCCACCAAGCGCCAAAAGTACGAGAGGATCAGTGAGAAAAAGATGTCAACGCCTATTGAGGTGCTCTGCAAAGGGTACCCTTGTAAGTGCTTTGATCTTGATGGCTGTCTTGTCTGGTGCATGGCTTGCTCTCTTGCTGAAACCCCACGGAGTCTTGAATCCTGAAGGGCAATGCCCAGTACCCCTAGACCAGGATGTGGTGCTGAAACCAGTGATGAGAAGGTTAAGAGACCGGTGGTGATACAGTTCTGGTTCAGAAGTAGGAAACGTGTTTTTGTGGAGACTTGAGCCTTGTGTTAGTAAGGGCTTGAGGGTGCTGAGAGGGATCTTTAGGACCTCGGAAACAGTCTGGAAGAGGGGTGGGCAGTGAGGTGAGAAGGTGTGCTGATGATCCTGAGTTATTCTGGGTAATGAGGATGAGGGCCAACTGTAAGGAATCCCAGAAATAACCAGGCAATGAAGTGGCAAATGCAGTTCTATGTAGGTAAAGGTGAAGTAATATATATGAGGGTAGAAGGCTTGGTCCTCATGTCATATGCAGAATAGTAGGCTCTGAGCTGACCAGTGCCACTCACCAATGAGCTGTTGCAGTTACAAAAGATGTTTCTGTGAAAGCATCAACTTTGCACTTAGTGGCTACTGAGGAAAGCAGATGGGGTGTTAAGAATTACTAGGAAAGAGAAAAGCACAAACACTGTGGTAAAGCCATGGCCCGCTTGTACCTTGCATGCACTGTGCAGCTCTGGTCCACCCCACTGTTTCAGAAAGAATACAGTAGAACTGGAAGAAGGTCCAGGAAAGGGACAAGAAGGTGATCAGAGTTGAGGTGGTTTCTATACAAGCAACAAGTGAGTGGGCTGGAACCTGGAAAAGAGGTGATCAGAGAGGTGATAGAGGTCCACACTCTCCCTGTGCCTCCAGAAGTTTGGATGGGAGTTGATTATTTGATGGCACCAGTTCTTGTGTTGGAAGAGAAACAAAGCTGATTCCTGCCAGCTTCAAAACAAAACGATGTGGTTCTTCACACAGCCAGTAGCAGGCAAGTGGAACTCCTTCCCAGAAGATGATGTGGATTCTTAAAGGTTACAGGAGTTCAAGGAGAAATTGGACAACTACATGGAAGAGAGAGCTGCTGAGGGTTATTAAATAAATAGAAAGCACATCCAGATCAGGAATTTCACTGAGCTGAAAATAGGTGGGAACTGGGATAATGTCAATATAAGCGTCAGACATGCTTGCCTTGGTCTTTCACTTCTGTAGCTGTCTACTTCTGGCCACGGCTCAAGACAGGCTACTGGACTAGGAGGACGTCTGGTCTGAGCTGAGCACACCTAATCTTTCACAATTCATGTCCCTTCCCATGCGTGCTGCTGCTCTGAACTGCACTGGTCATCTTCACACCACGTAGGCCTGGCTTCCTAAAGCTCACCTCTGCCTGTTCTTTGGGGCTGCATTCCTACTTGCCTTCAGCAGGCTCTGTGCCTTGCTACTTCTTGCTTGAAGAAGCAGCCAGAAAAGAGAGATGTGTGAGCATCTCCACTGGTAAAAATAGGGATGGGATCTTCTCAGTGGCCAAAGCACTGCAACCATCAGCTCTGTGTGCCATTCTGGTCCAGCACACTGCTGCTGAAAGGCTGTGGTGGCTCTGCGGTGGGACCCAGGGGGTTTGGATGGTGTTCAACAACCAACTGTTCTCTGCTCCCTCCAGCTGAGTTCTCGACATACCTCAACTTTTGCCGCTCACTGAGGTTTGATGATAAACCAGACTACTCATACCTGCGGCAGCTTTTCCGCAACCTCTTCCACCGCCAAGGCTTCTCCTATGACTACGTCTTTGACTGGAACATGCTTAAATTTGTGAGTGTGTGTCTGTGGGGAGGGGGCTGGAGGGGCAGGGTTTGATTCATATCATGGAGATGAGGAAGGAAAGTTGGAAACTGCCTGTCATTTGTACTTAACTCTGGTGAGCAACTTGAGAAAGGGGACCAGGTAGAGTGAAAAGAGGCTGAATTATTTGGTGGTGCTAACTGGGTGTATAGCTACTGTTGTATTAGTGAGTGTGTCTGACGGAGCTTGTGTGTCGATAGATCTATAGGTAGTTAGAGGTAATTTCTCAGGAGAGAACTATATTTGGAGGTGGGACACAGATGTGGATTGCAGTAACAGCTGTAGTACCATAAGCTCTGTTTCTTCATGGAACAGAATGAGGCCCTCTCTGGGTAGGGTGGAAGATGGTGGGGGGAGAACATGTACTGCGGATGGAGCTTCGCTTTCTTGGCGTGATGGAGCACTGTATGTTTTCTGTCTGGAGCTGCTGCTGTTCCTCCTGCATGACAGCCATGCGCAGCATGGGGGTTTCTCTTCTCCTCAGGGAGCAGCCCGGAACCCCGAGGATATGGATCGGGAGCGGCGAGAGCATGAGCGAGAAGAGAGAATGGGGCAACTCCGGGGGTCAGCCACACGAGCGCTTCCCCCTGGCCCGCCTGCTGGAGCCACCGCCAACCGTCTTCGCAATGTCACCGAGCCCATGGCCTCCACCCCCACCTCCCGAATCCAACAGTCCGGTGAGTGGGGTGGGAGAGCTGGGGGAGGGTGCCACCCCTGTTGTTGGCTGGAAGCAGAAACTGTTGACTGATACTGTTGTCTCACTTTTCTCTGCCCTGACAGGAAACACGTCCCCCAGAGCAATCTCAAGAGTGGACAGGGAGCGGAAGGTCAGCATGAGGTTACACCGAGGAGCTCCTGCCAACGTCTCCTCATCTGACCTCACAGGGCGGCAAGAAGTGTCACGGATTTCAGCATCACAGGTGAGTCCCTGCTGTGATGTTTGTGGTCTTGGCCTGGATGTCCCAGAAGGAATAAGGGCCTCACAGTGGTTTTTACCTGATCTGCTGGAGCTGATGTGAGCCTGAAGCTTCTACAGTGTGGTCAGATTACGTACCAGGTTATGCCTTGGCTCTTCAGTTATGTATTTTCTGGAGGCCATGCTCAGTACTGTCTTCGTAGCTCTGCTTTGCTCAGAGTAAGCCTTCATCTGGTTGTCTTCCAGACCGCAGTGGTTTGGAGAAGTGGAACAGTAAACTTTTGGGAGGGAGGATATCCTGAGAGAAATGTGCAGCCGCTCTGTTTTAGTGTGCTTCATGACTTTTTCTTCCTCTCCATCCCTTACCTATTATTCCTCCTTTTTTATAGACAAGCGTGCCATTTGATCACCTTGGGAAGTGAGGAGCAGTTGCCACTGGACCAGTGTTTGCTTAGGTGAGCCTATACTAATGCCTGGGATCCCCCAAGGAGGGAATTGCTGGTATTAGGGATTAGGTTAAACCTTTGCTTGCTGTGGGGAATTGGTACGTTTCCTTTCCCTTTGCCTTACTTTGAGATAGTTTTTGGCTTCAGAGGGAAGAGCAAAGTTGGCTGCCAGAGCCTTGGGGGAATGCATTATCTTGGGTGTCAAAGTAGCTTCCATTTCTCCAGGAGGGTAGGGAAGGTGGAGAAGGTACTGGGCTGGGGAGCCATTTCGTTAGTTCATAATGAATGCTTTTCTGGCAGTGTGATAGTGTTGGGGAGGCGAGTACTGAGCGCGTAATCAAATGTGCGAGACTTTACAAGAGGCACTCACTAGCTGTGCAGAGGAAGCAACAGTAGCTGGACAAGGTAACTCCGAGGGGTGGCAGGAGTGTAGGAGAAAGGGCTGATTTGATTTATTACACTCCAGTTGGCATTGGAATTGCTGGGAAGAGCCTTTTCTTCTAATGTCCTCTTCCCTTTTTCTTTTTTTTTTTTNACCACTGCCCCCACTGCCTACCCCCAGCTCCCTCTCCTGACTCTGCTCCTGGTTTTGGTTTCTCTCTTTCTTTTTTATTTTTTTTTTCCCCCTTCTTCTTCTTGGATAGCTTCTTTTTCTTTTTTTTTTTTTTTTTTAATTTTCAAATCATTTGGTTTCTAGCCATATAAATTTTAACTTTGCTCTCCTTTTTTTCTGAGGGCAGGGGATGGTGGGGGGATTGGTTTTTTGTTTGGGTTTTTTTGTTTANAGGAAAGGAAATAGTTCGGTTATTAATAGTAACCTGTATCCAATTTGCCACTGAATTGCATGGTTGCAAATATCTGAGACTGTAAAGGTGACGAATGTGTCTGTCACTCTTTTTTTTTTTTTTTTTTTTTTTTGTTCTCTTTCTAGTGTCTTCACTGTATTTTTCTTTTAAAAAACAAAAAACCCAAAAAACAAACAAAAAACTAAAAAAGACAAAAAAACAAACAAAAAAAACCCAACAGAATTTCTTTTTGCCAACGACGAGGAGTCAAGCTGTGCCCCTGCGCTGGCGTGAGCCATTTCCAAGAGGGCCGCCTGCATCCCCCAGCGCGAGCGAGCACCTCCAAGAAGCTGACGACGTGGGAGCTGTGCGAGAACACCTCCGCTGCCCCCCCANAATCGGATTCCAGCCACACTTGATGGTAGAAGTCTGATTTTTATTATTGTAACAGAATTTATTTTCTCAAGCATTAAATGAATTTTAAGCTGTGAGGGGAATTGTGGCAACGGCCTAATCATTGACTTGGGCTTCCTTTGCTCGGGTGGCTTCTCTGCGGGTTTTTTTTTCGGCTGTTGGGAGAAGTGCCAGACTTCCCTGATCTGAGCGTTCCTCACACGCCAAGGGATCTCTGTGGAGAGGCGCCTGGTCCCATGGAGGATGGGAAGGCTGGGGCTGAAATACAGGGAGATGAGAACCCGCTTCCCATCCCTGCAGCGGGGGCTTTTTTTCGTCTGGCTGTGCGTGTTTTTCTACTTTTTTTTTTTTTTTTAATTAAAACTTGTTTTAATTCCTGCGGAGAGAGTGTGGGACTTGAGGAGAAGAGAGGGGCGCACAGAAACTGGAGTTTGGTGTTCTTTCAGGGCGACGGCTCTTGCTCTCTCCTTCCCTCATGCAACCCCAAGTAAGATCCACCGTACATGCACAATCCCTTCCTGCCCTCTCCCACCCGTCTCCCCCCCTTTCCCCCCCCCACTTTAGTTGTTTTTAAATATAATTTAGGAATACTCAAGCTGCTTTGTGGCACTTGGGGCTTTGAAACACAATGATCACCACTGCGACCTATGGCCTGTAGCAGACACACTGTCACGGTAGTGTGGAGCCGATGGGTTGTTGGCAGGGCGGGGAGGGTGGGGTTAGTCTTTGTTTTGTTTGTTTTTATCCTTTCTATTTAACACTTTATTTTTCCTCCCTATTTTTTTCCTAATTTATTTACCCCTCTTACTGTCTCTCTTTTTTTTAATTAAAGAGCAAAACTTTTTATTACTTTGTAATTTAAAAAAACAAAAAAAAACCTGAAGAACTTTGGGGGGGATTTTGTACTTTTTTCCTGTGTAAATATTGGACTTTTTTGAGCTTTATCGTGGTTGTTAATTTGAAGTAATAAAGTAGAAAATGATAAAGTGACAACAGCATCTGTCATTTCTTCCTTCCCTGGCATCCTTGCTGGGAGTGACGTCTTAACATGCAGGAAGCGCTGTCTTGTGGACGAACGTGTTCCTGAGTTCCAAGAAGGAGTTTGATGAGAATTACTGGAAAAAAAGGCACAGGGCTGGAGCACCTAAAAATAAATCTGAGCTGATCTCTGCAGTCGCAGCCTTGGAACATCGAGAGCTATGTGAAATCCGATTCAGGATCTCTCGGCTCCTGGATTTGAGCCTCTGGCGTCCCATGCGTCTGGCCTTCAGGACGAGCGGGATGGGACCTTTCCACGCCGTTGGCTTTGAGTGGGTGCTGAGTTTGACAGAGGTGGACCCTGGATTTTGTATTGTCTTGCTTGCTTCTATCCTCCAGTCACAGAGGAAGGGGAAGGAGAGGGGTCGGAGCAGCAGCCCTGAGCAACCCGTCAGCAGCTCTGTGCCTGACGCGAACATGCTGAACTCGTGGTAACGTGGCACTGGCTGCTTTGGTGTCTGCAGTGGTGTGGTTTCTTTGGGTTTCTCCTCCTTTGGTTGTCAGGCAATAAATTACTAAATCTTAATACTGATTTATTTCTAAATCACTGCTCCTATAGTTGTGCTTCCCTGTTTCTTGCAGGCTGTGTAAAGCTCTTGAAATCGATTTTCAGGAACACCTGCTGGGAATAAAGGAGGGATCTTGGTGACTTCGCAAATTCCTTCCGAACCTGTTCTCTGCCAGCTGAGCAGGAAGAACTGCTCCTTCCTTTGCCTGCGGCGTGGAGCTTCCAGCTCCTCGGATGAGAGGAGTTGGAGGGAAAGGGAGAGGAGAGTTGTTCAGGGGTATGGGGTATTGTCCTGTTGCCTCTATCCTGCATTTGTCCTGCCTCCATCTGGAGTGTATTGTGGAGGGATCAAAATGAAACCGGACTTTTTCCCTTCTAAATCTTGTTTTCCGTGAGGAAGAGGAGCGTTGCCTACGTGGAAGACAACACCCAACTCTGTGTGGTGCCTTTGCCCCACCACGTGCGGTGGAGGCACAGCAGAGCCTTCATCTGGCTGGCTTCAGGAGGGGTCGCTGGCTTTGGGGTAGGAGCTCTGTTTGGGACCGGAGGGAAACGCACCCCCGTTTTGGCGGGGGTGGGTGGGGGGGGAGCAGGGCCATCTCTTTCAAAAGGAGAGGTC